>OMLP01009566.1:117126-127687 GCA_900302685.1 Spondyliosoma cantharus | reverse complement strand
TATAATATAAAAATAATTACAATTCTGAGGATATACGTCTTATTCAGATGTTAAATAATGTAATAATGTAATAGTAATTGTCACACGAGGTATGCTATAACATCCCGTCTGCTGAACTTTGGTTCCTGTTGGCTCATATATTACAAATTATACCTCCAATGTGTCATCTTAGCTATAATGATTGAAGCATTACAATTTGAACAAGAGTGGAGGATTGGTAATTACAGCCTGTATCATTTCTGTACAGCAAACAGGATGGATTTTCATAATCTTATCGCTTCCACAGAACTCTCTTTTTCTGGGGAAGAGACCGATATCGGAAGACCTTCGTGCTTCAAACAAATTGCTCGGAGGATCGTCTCGAGTGTCTTGAACTCTTTCCGATGACAAAGTTACACTGACGTTTTTGCCACTGCGATAACGGCAACGATTCCTACAGAATCCAACCTTTTGTTGAAGAGTAAGATTCCTTTTTGTAAGCGCAAACGCATAGCTCTTTCTCGCTGGCAGTTACTCGAGGTTCACTCTCCTAGTCACCTCTCCGACGCTTAACTCGCTGTCTTTCTTCAACAATCCAAATTAGGCCTTCCCATCACTCTCGGTTGCCTGCACAGGCCCACGCATGATCTGTTTTAGTTGTTTCATGCTCCTGTTCCCCTCGCAGTGCCTCTCACTGCCCAGACTGAACAGAGAGCAGCAGCTAGCTAGCGTCAGTTTAGCACAGCCGTTCCACAGAGCCCTTTTGACGAATAGATCATCGTCATCATCATCATCGTAGAAATCGCTTCCGTAATGTTTCAGACGCTTTGGAATAACAACCTCAGCCTGTCAGTGGCAAAAACAACAACTGGCACCTACTGGACTGAAATCAGACCAGCTCCCTTAAAATATTCGCTAGCCCATCTCTACCGAGCGCTCCTTCACATAATTAAAACATGAAATAACCTTTACTGAACTCAAGGTTTATATATACAGAAATAATGAACAGCTTAAGTGAACTTTAGCATTCAACAAACCATATTCTGTTGAATAATCTACAAATGATTTGCCCTAATGGCCGACAGTAAACTTCAGCCGGTGGTCCGCTGGGTTCATCGGGACCACGTCCATTAGATCGGAGCCATTCATCCTGGCAGACAATTCATTAGAAAGCGGAAAGCAATCAGGCTGTGTATCTGTAATTAACAGTCATCTCTCTGATTGCCTCCACGCCATTAAATACCACACCAATATGTG
The DNA here is from genome assembly GCA_900302685.1 of Spondyliosoma cantharus. Classification (NCBI taxonomy): domain Eukaryota; kingdom Metazoa; phylum Chordata; class Actinopteri; order Spariformes; family Sparidae; genus Spondyliosoma; species Spondyliosoma cantharus. Next base: position 126,451 of record OMLP01009566.1, on the reverse strand, counting down.
GGCCTTGTATCCCCATTAAGCGCTGCTTAATTAAAAATGCAAATTAAGCTCCAGACTGTCATGGAACTGGACGCAGCGTTTGTGAGTGTGTGTGTGTGTGTGTGTGTGTGTGTGCTCGCGGGCCGTATTAGAGGAAGGTGGGCAATCGAACTAATGGTTTGACTCGTGACTTTTGCAGTTTTATGAAAATTAAACTGCAATGAAGGACAATTAATGAAACTTACTTAATGTCAGTCAAACTTTGGAAGGGCTGAAATTAATCCCGGCGCTGTGTCTGCGAGCGGCTGGCGTTGACGGAGCCCGGCGCTTACAAATTCAGTGTGGAAGCAGTCCATCCGCCGTAATATGCGCTGAGGGAAATTGCCCTAAACGGATCTAATAAGTCAGTCAAAATGCCCCGAAGTGCACCCGTCAGCAGGACGCTCCGTATTGGATGAGATTTTTTACAAATACCATAACCCTTGTGTGTTGCTTAAAATGTCTCTGCTGGAGTTATAAGAAGTGTCAGAAGATCAGTGCCTGACAGCAACACATTACTGAGTCTTCTATTCCGCTGCATTTTGTGTAAAACTCTTCTCCTCTGCCCTCTTTTCAGCTAGCAAACAACAAAACTGCGAGTCTCCGCCAATATCTGATGGGGGAGTGGGGCAGAGAGCAAGACGCAAGTCATTATTTCAAGCTCGCGATGTTTGTCTGACAAAAAACAACATTCATTTATGCAAAATCGCTCTGCAGCATGTTTAACCTTTGATGAGTTAGCTTCCTCCGCTCTCTTACTGCGCCGTAATGCAGCTCGATTAGTCGAATCTTTCTCATTTACACATGTTTCTGTTGCTGTTGTCAGACACGGTGATGAATAAAACACAGCTATTTAATCAATTCCAATCCATTTCTGTAAGAATTTGTCAGATGTATTGTGACCTGTGTTCACTACAAACAAAACTCGGCACATCATAATAACATTATATTTTGAAATTACATTTTCTTTTACATTTAGCAGACGTTTTTGTCCAAAGAGACTTATAGTAATTCATACATACATACATGGTATGCCGACCAGCACATCAGGAGCAGTTTGGGGTTCAGTATCTTGCCCAAGGACACTTCGACATGCAGACCAGGGGAATCGTACTAGCAACCTTCCGACAACAAGACGCTGGCTGCGCACTTGAGTCACATTTGCACGCTTTGGCAGCTTTGCCATGCCGCAATTAAAGTTTGCACGAGCAAGCTGACGTAACACGAGACAGATATCATCTGGCTATACCTGCTACCGACTAAACCTCTTACGACTAAAATGTAGCAGGTTGACATCATTGCCAATACAGCCAAACATCATGCAAGTACAACATCACAGGAAATACAAATTAGCAACATAGCTAACAGTCCTTGCTCTTCAGCGACAACAAGTCCAGCTCGGCATCTGTCTGCAGCCTTTTATTTAGCGTAGCTTGCCGAAGATCTTAACTTCATTGTCGGGATCCTCTTCGGCCAGTTCGCCACTCTAATGATGTCCGTGGAAGCCGCCGAGCCTGGTTTCGGCTCCAGGTCTCGACCGAAAATCCTCTATCACAGCGATGAGCTCCTCAGCTAGCATTGCTAACTCGCAGCTACAGTTGGCAGCAGTTACATGTTGCTTTCAGGACATTTCTTTCAATAAAATATGATCCACTTGCACCGAAACAAGTGAGTAAACCATCGAAACCATTTTGAAGCTGTTATTTCGTGTTGCTTTAACAGTCCAGCCCGCTAGCTAGAGACAGACTGGAGGTGAGGGGAGTTGGTTAGCTTCTACCAAGGAGAAAAGCAACTCCGATTCCGATTGGTGGTTGTATTTACATTTTGCCTGCTCTCGGATCACTCGCCAACATTAGCCACTGGTGTCCAAAGCAAGTTTCCTTGACTGACTTCGCGCTCAAACTATGGGAAATAATTAATAATTAGGAAACATATTTCAAGAGCATGACCAGTGGCTTCTACGCGAAAAGCAGTGGTTTACTTTTCTTCGCTCGAAACATCTGCCGGGCCAAATCGAATCTCACGGTGGGGCCAACTTTGGCCGCTGGGCACCACGTTGGACTGCCCCAGCTGCCGAGGATCAATACTGATGAGGCTATTTCAAGTTTTGGCACGCACATCGGCCACATACATTTTGAAAAAGTGAAGGCCTACAGGAAAAAAGGAAGAAAAAGGGTCCCCTCAGAGTGTGGAAGATGTGAAATTGTATTTGACATAAGAGATACACATATCTGCAGATGAAGTGATGCAACGGAATTCAAAACATGCAATCTTGCCACTACTCATTCAGGAGGAGGCCAATCCTTCTCGATGTTTAATGCAGTGAGAGGCGTCAGCGCGGCCAAATTGAACTCATCACCATCGTTTACTCTGGCTGGGTATGACTTTACATAAAGGATATGGAGGAGAGGGGGAAAATCGAGATATACATCTCGCACATCATGATTATCTGAGGAGAGGAAGAGTGGAATGAGGACGGAGGTCTTTTTGCATAAAGCAGGAAAATGTCAAAGGAGGACACGGGAGTTCATCCGGAGGTGGAAATTGATTTGGAGACGGACAAGTGGAACCTTCAACTCACCCTGCGGCCAAACGTCAACATCTTTTCTGCAAATCAGATGTGACAGGATAAACGCTGGGGGGGTGGAAAAAAATGGTGGAAAGCAGGATTTCTGTGTACTCGCGGACTTCTTCGCGCTGACTCTTTGCTCCGAGATAACTGAAACAAAAGAGGAAAGAGAGGAAGGGAAGCGTTGCCTTTTGCTCCGTGGGTAGTCACATGTGCGCCGATCGCTCGGCAGATCTCTCATTGTCAAAACTCGCTTCAGTTGGACGACCTCCAGCTCACACGGGCCCGTGGGCTGCAGTTCTGGGCTGTATCTGCGTAGGCCCGGTTTCCTCTTTCTCATGGAAACAACAGGGCTCTAGTCTACCATGGGAATTTCCTTTGGACTGCAAACACCCGCTATTTAACCTACACTCGGAGCGAGATGGATCTGGTTCCCAGAGAAAATCAAACCCTTTCATAGGTACTCATTGAATTTCATTCTCCAGGCTATGCCCGCTTAGCCTCGCCGTCTCGTTATTGTGCAAGAGATTTTGCCGGCGTGTATACACTCTGTTATCACCGCCGTTCTCTGTCGTTTCTTTACAGCCTCCTCAGATCCACTCTTGTCGCTCTGTCAAATGTGTTCGCCTGATTTTTCCTGAGGACAAGCGGGAGAAAAAAAACCTTCACGATCGAATTTCAAATATTAATTTATTAAACCCCTCGCTTTGTCTCTCATCTCGGAATGTAAATTATTCATCCGAGGGGTCCTGTCACCTCGGCGCGCATCACGACGTTGCCGCAACGAAGCTGAAAAACCTTTTGGATGTGCCGTCTGAGAGGCTGGCAACAAAAAAGATCAGCTGGAGGGACTGTAAGAAAAGGGAGAAAATGGGCTTCAACAATCTAGTGACAAGGAGGATAATTGACAAGGCTGCGAGAAAAAAGGAACTAAAGGCAGCAGATTAGCCCGAGGCGCAGCTTTTTTACTAACTATAGAGTTACACATCGAACAACAACTACTTACCCCCCCGCTGACCTCCAACTCAGGAGTGTTTTCTGTCTGTTGAACTGGTTTGAACTCATCGGGTAATCACTGTTTAGGGAAACACACTAAATTGATTTTTAAAATCTGTTTCAACGCTGCATTGTATTGATGTGAACTCAAGTAAGGTTAGTAAGAGACACCTCAGATTTGCTGTCTTTGGAAATGATCTGAATTGAATTGAGCACTGCAGGTCCTGTATTGATTGTCAAGATTCAAGATGTTTTTGTCTCTCTGGTTGTACAAGAACATGGAAATAATTTTGCTTAGAGACTCTGGATGAATAAATAAAATGTATATAACAATAATAATAATACTATAAAAAAATAAAAACAGAGTATACAGTGTAGACATTCTATAAATACCATAAGTGTCTCATGACCTTGCATACAGAACAGAGGTGAGGTAGGATATAATTGAGCAGAACTACTCCTGAAGAAACTCAGCTTCTCTGCTATACCAACAAAACCTGTTGACCAGAACTACTTCATCTGTGCCAGTCAACAGCTCAGGATAGCAGAAGCGCCGTGCCAGTGTCTGTCTCTGACGGCGGGGGGGAAACCTCAGCCATCTCTCATGTGGTCGTCTGCGCCCGTCTGTTTTCAAACCCACCAGACACAAGACGGAGCGAGGGGCACAAGAGGAGCTCAGTGCGGGCCCCGGGCTCGGCACAGGCGTCCTATCAAAGCTCCGGGAACGGCGCGCTCTCCGCGCTAAGTCAACTTGGCTGCCTCTGAGCTCAAATATTTGAGCAGCGCTCGACGGCCCGGGTGCCACTGGCAGAGCATCACAGGATCCCAGGTCCAAAACAAAAATTTTGGAGGGGTGGAGAGGGGGTTTGAATGTTGGGAATGTGCAGAACGCGTGTTTATACACAAGCCTCTGCAGTCTCCCTCCTCCCGTTTCCAAACTTAGCAGGTGGACTAGATAAAGTTTAATGTTGACGAAAACTTTGGACAGCATGTTTACTTAACTCCTCAATCTGCTGGAGTGAGATTACAGTTGCAGTCACTCTAACTTTGGTCAAAATATTCAGCTTGACACTATATCAAACACAAGCCAGCTGGTGAAACTAGCCACAGCTAGCCATAGCTGAAACTACATTTACTTAACAAATACTTTTCATAAAACCTACATTAACTGTTAGTTATTGCACATAACCAAATGGGAAAGTTGCTAAATCCATTTTTGACAAGTGACAATTGATGTCAAGAAAAAGATATATTTTTGATATTATATTAAAAATATTTAGCTTTACCCTAAATCACACATAAGCTAGCTGATGGGAACAGCCATAGCTAGCCTTGGCTGAAACTTAAACTAAACTACTTGTAGAAAATCTTGTTAGAAGTCTAAATTTAATGTTAGTTTTGCACATAACTAAATTACAGAGTAGCTAAGTCAACTTGAACGGAGAACCTAGCTAAACTAAGGCAAAGCTGGCATGGAGTGGCTAGCATTTAACTTTAATATTTTTCTTGCTAAACAGAAAATTACAGACCTTCTAAATTCAAGTTTCTCCCTTTACCCGGCCTAAGATGAGCTTCATTTCCTCGTTAATTCATCATGTTTCACAGCTCGACAATAATTAAGTAATACTCACCAACAGTCTTGGTTTGTCTTTCCACAAGCCCCTCTGGTTTGGTCGAAATAAATGCTTAATCCATCGAGTAAAATGAATTTACTTGTAAAATCGTGTTGTTAAAAGTCTGCATTTACTGTACGTTTTTTGCACATAACTAAATGGGAAAGTTGCTAAATCGACTTATGATGGAGAACTTAGCTAAACTAACGCTAAAGCTAACAAAAACAGATTTAGCTGACGAGCTAATTGTAGACGGGAGCGTACCTATGTTCCCCGCTTTGTATGGGACCGGGGAACCCTAACCCTAACCCTTCCAAAAAATGGGTTCTATGTTCCCCGAGTAGGGAACATAGGACCCGGGGAACATAGGGATGACCCCTTGTAGAGTCTCGTACATTTTCTGTTATTCCCCGAGGGAACATGTAATATCTGTATTTTTTGGGTGTCATGTAGGATATGGCGATGACTCTTTGAGGTAAAGCAATCAGCCTAAAGGGAATAAAATGTTCGATAATGTACATTTTTTCTAAATTTCGCAGCTTCTGTAGTTTCTGCTTCCTTCATAGGTCGGCACACCACCATGTACATTGTGACAGACTTAGCCTTTTTCTACTCTCTCTGTCTATCTTGTGTAAAATATACACACATATATCTGTATAGATATAAAATAGTGCTGTTTTTAATAGTTGCTCGGCGACAAAGCAGACGACATATATCAGTTTCACTGCTGTCACCTTACTAAGCCTGCTGTGAATGCTTTATGTCTCACACTGAAAATACCAGGCCCAAAGGGTGTGTGTATGCTGAGGCGAGTTCACATTAACTTTCACTCACCTATTCAGATCTCACGTTTCAGGTTTTGGCATTTATAAAACCCATAACAGAAGAGGCCAGGGCCCTCTATACAGCCGAGGTACAAGGGTGTAACATTAGACTATTGAGTTCCCTCTCCTCCGAAATAGTAAAATAGGACGTTTTTATTCACAGTCACATTGCTGGAGGGTGGGTATAGATTTATTCTCTCGCCTATTGTGCCGGAGAAACGGGTAAATAAAATGCAACTCTCTCCTCCCGGCTTCACCTCAGCGTTCTCACCCGCTCACCTACCGTCCTTGGGAACATCAAACGCACACACAAAAAAGCTTTTTATATGCAGATTCTTTTTCCTATTACTTTGCATTTTAATGTGATGCATATTTGTCCCCCCTCCAAAAATGAATGCAAGCACAAAAAACATCTGATAGATGCCGTTTTATTTATGACACAAGGATAAAACAGCCCATATGTAGTTAACATCTTGAACTTGAGCGCTGTGTATGTCCTTTGTCTGTGCATGTGTGTATCAATATTAAAGTTTTTATGTTAAATACTCTACTGCCATCTAGTGGTTGAGCTGTGTAATGGAAGACAATCACATAATTCGGACACATCTATGCACACCGACATATATACTCAAACACAAACCCCTCCCTCTGTCTGGTTTGTATCCAAAAATCCACCAAGGGATATTTTGGGTCTTTCTGGCCCTCAGCTCCACCCTTACAGAAGGTTTAGACGGGACACAGGCAGCCTAAACATCTCCACCTCCTCCACCTCCACCACCTCTCTGTGGTGCAGCCTCACATGACTACAGGACATAAACAAGCAAACCAGAGACCAGCCCCTCTCCCTCAGGAGTGAAGTGAAACGCATTTGCCTTCAATTCTGCAGGGACATGAAGGGAGAATAGGAACAGAGTGTGTGTGTGCGTGTGTGTGAGTGAGTGCATTGAGTGCATTTAAACGTGCACTGCTAAAACCTAGACAATCTATCATTATTGGACTTAGCAGTGACAACCTAATCCTCTGCAACATCTCTGACCTCGAAAAACCCAGCAGACTCTCTTTAGATACACAGACCACTGGATTAAAAAGTCTGTTAGTCTTGACCTCGGATTAATGTTTTTGTCTGAATTATATTTAAAATGTGATGCATGTTTACTTGCTAAAAGATATTTTGCAAAACTCAAATCAAGATACAATACAGAGACAATAAATCAAGATTTTGTGCAATTATTTGCAGTGATGTGTTTTTCATTGTTGCTCTGTACAATTAAAGTGTTGTCTTCAAAGGTATAATGTGTAAGAAATGGCCAAAATTCAAAGGTTTGCTGCTCGTTGCTGTAGCTAGCTTTGGCTGTAGTAACAAGCTGCCATTATGCCTTTGGATGAACGGGGGAGTCAGTCAGCTTCTCAGTGAACACGACTGGGACTCTGGGACTGAACATGGCTTCAGAGAGCAACAGATGCCAGTTTGACAGACATGGGAATACAGTATGGAGGCGATTTACAGACTCCGGGGACAAGTGGCAGACATCTAAGGGAGAGAGTGTCGAGCATCAGCAACAGGCAAAAATGGCACGTAGAGCCGGAATATTTTCACCTCATACGCAGTGATTTATTTTGTGGTGAGTTTCGGTGATTTTGGAAGGGCAAACCATGACTGTTTTGGTGATTTTTGTTTAGATTTTGTCACATTTGAATGAAGTGTGATAATTTGACAGAGAAGCTACCTCACTGCCTCTTTCCCAGCTAATACCATGCAGGCAAATGGACTATTGCCTTTTTTGTACAAAGTGTACAGGACTTCACTGAGCTAGCTGGTTAGCGTGCCAACATGGGGCTTTTTGGGCCCTGGGTCATAAGAGGGTCCACATTTTGTCGCAGGCACGAGCAAGACTATCAGCAGCCCCGGATCCAGTGACTCCTTGTAGATTAAAGGGGAAACTCATGCTGTTGAACCCACATATAATCATCCCCAGGCTGCTGATCTGCCCCAGCTTTATAGTTTTATATTGCTACCTGCCCAGCACCCAACCACAGAAAGAGAAACCTTGCGACTATAGCTGGTGAACGTACAGCAGTGAAGAGAGTTGGAGACCTAAAACAAAGCTGGAAACAAGAACACAACTTCCTGTCTACTGCATGTTTAAATGAGCAGCTGTTTTATAATATCAACTTAAAAGGTGATATTATGTCTGGCTACAGCCTCTTTCCACTGACCCCAAGTGACCAAATCATCATTGTTATTGCAGGTTTAAGATTCAAGGCCCTTTTAAATGTGTTCACAACCATATTGGGTGAACAAATTTCTGCCCTTTGGAAAGACGTACAGAAATGGCTGGACTTGGTCAGATGCGGATTTTGAAGACCCTAAAATTAGAGCGGAGAGCCATCACGTTTATCCCTCAAAGAGAATCGTTCCACTTCAAATCCAGTGCGCAGAATCACACAGCCAAAACAAACCGTCCTAATACTTCTGGGCTTCAGAGTAAGTAGGTAGGATATTTGTGAAGCGAACGGTAAATCCCCCAATAATGCAGTCGCTTCCTCTTATAAACAACATAAGGAGATGGGGGTGTTTAGAGTCTTCCTGCCCTGTGGAGATATTTATATTTATTTTCTGTACGTACAAACAAACAAACAAACACGCACGCACACGCACACGCACACGCACACACACACACACACAGGTGTAATTCAAATATATGAGGTTTGCGTACATGAATGCATCTGGGCATAAGAACGGAAAAGATATTAAAGCATAAATCCAACAACAATGCAGCGACATCCCATAACGTCCAACACATACTCTTTTCTACACACACACACACACACACACACACACTTCCTATGCACGTGTACACATATATACACACTTGCACAAAAACTTAATGCCCCTTATAGCCCCACATTTACAACACACACCCAGCAGCAGAGCCCCCTGGGCTGCTGAGTGATGAGCCATCCTCTAGACAGCATGTCTGGGACTTAACTCCCTAAGCTATGACACAGTTAACAGCTGTGTGCGCGCGCGCGCGTGTGTGTGTGTGTGTGTGTGTGTATGTGTCCACTGATCATAAACCCTGCTTTCTTGTTCAAACACACTCAACCATTATACCGTTCTTCAAATTACTTTGTGTTTTTAAGAAATTTTACTGAACTTGGCTAGATGAAAAATTGATTATGTCGTCGGTTTACTCACGATAGCTTGACATGATTCATGGAAGGGCTGTGTGTGTGTGTGTGTGTGTGTGTGTGAGCGGGGGGGGGTGTTTGCTTAAAAAAGCAAACTGAGCTTTGGTGTGATG
>OMLP01009566.1:85743-117106 GCA_900302685.1 Spondyliosoma cantharus | reverse complement strand
TCGCTTCCTCTTATAAACAACATAAGGAGATGGGGGTGTTTAGAGTCTTCCTGCCCTGTGGAGATATTTATATTTATTTTCTGTACGTACAAACAAACAAACAAACACGCACGCACACGCACACTACACACACACACACACACACACACACTTCCTATGCACGTGTACACATATATACACACTTGCACAAAAACTTAATGCCCCTTATAGCCCCACATTTACAACACACACCCAGCAGCAGAGCCCCCTGGGCTGCTGAGTGATGAGCCATCCTCTAGACAGCATGTCTGGGACTTAACTCCCTAAGCTATGACACAGTTAACAGCTGTGTGCGCGCGCGTGTGTGTGTGTGTGTGTGTGTGAGCGGGGGGGGGTGTTTGCTTAAAAAAGCAAACTGAGCTCTGGTGTGATGAGTGGAGGGAGGACTACTTTACAGAGGTTTTTTTTTACTTTTCATGTCCAACAGGTGGCAGTCATGCTTTAATTTTGCCCTTATAAACCTTTTTGTAAGTCTTAAACAAACTTTGACCTACATGTACAACAATATGTCATGATGGGAATAATATTAAAACATATTACACATTTTAAAAGTTGCATGTATTTAGTTTTGCATTCTGTTAGTTTCATCACACTAATGGATATTTAAACACAGATTAATTTATGGTTTCACATTCACTCAACAACATCTCAAGTCAATGCTTTTCCTTTACATTGAGCTCTGTAAAAGGCTAAATAAAGCACATGTATAACCCTATCACTGCTAATTACCTGAATGAAGAATCTCTCCGACATATATCTGACGTCAAACATCCCCCCTGTGTAAATCCATATCCTATTCTTAATCGCTTCCGCAGCTCGGATGAATCGTAAATCGTAGCCTTGTCTCTGACTGTTGCGTTTTAAGATGACAATATTCCCACTGCAACAATTTACAATTCGCCTCTATGATCCTTTTTTTTTTATTTTACTGTGGAGTTCCCAAACAGATGACGAAGGGTGGGAAAGATAAGGCCTGCAGATGGATGATTTATCGACTTGACTGCTTTTTTTTACGGGCTGCCGTAGCGTTGGTGGGCCAGCTGGTGAATGACGATCGTAACCCAATTCCTGCCATAACTGAAAAGAAATCAAACATTCCAGCTTTTCCTTTCGCCGAGTTTCCTCTGAGGATTTTCCCCTGATACCGGCAGCATTCTCTTCTGTCTCTCTGTGTAGATTAAGCGGGGCCTAATAAATACTTTCCCAGTCTCCCACCCTGAGGGCCCATTTGGCTATCAGAGGCCTTCATGACCCACCTGCCCCGAGGGTTTGTTGGGCCGTAGCCGGAGTACACAGACTCCTTTTGATCCCCGCCACAGAGCACTCAGACGTTGTTAACTTCAGATTAGATTCCCTCACATTTGCATAATGCCTCCTTTAGTCATTAGGAGAACAGACACAGACTCAGGGGAAAGGAGCCGTCATGCACAGAAACTGCAAGATCTTTTTAAACTGCATAAAGGATGATCCTGGCATCATTTAGCTGCGCAGCTCACGCTGTGTGTAATTAGTTTTTTGTTTTTTTCTGCTTGCCTTAATGTGTTTCCTTTAACTAACTGTGACACTGTGAGCTGTTTTTTGATGTCATCCCCCAGGAAAGGCTTCAATTTATTACCTTGGCTGTCAAATGGTAATTGGCATCTAATGCTCAGAAAAGAGGCGGAATTAAACAGTCATGTAACTAAAACTTTGATGGTGCTGAACTCATGTTGATTTTCCACAGTACTTCCAGTAATATGGAAGTGCGGTGCAAGCTGCATTTCACGCTTAACAAAACTGAACAAATGGCGACCTTTGATTCAGGGGAAATTAGGATTATTGTCTCCAAGTATACAAACTGTGAAGTGTACAGCAAGGAAAACGTGAATCAGAATCCAAAAACGTAAATGTACGAGGAATTTCAGTTGCTCTTAACGTGCTTATGCACAGGTCATAGAAAATGTACAATAAAAAGAAAAATAGACAGCTACAAACAAGAAAATAAATAAACTACTATGTTTGCACATGTAGTTAAATAAATGCTGAATATAGAAATGTACAGAAATGGCAAAATAACCAACAATACAAAGTATGTAAGAAATGTAAGAGAACCGAATTTTAAAGTTAAATGTGCAATAAAATGAATTCATACTCCAAACAAACAGGAGGCAGAATATCAGCAGTTATTGTAGTTGAAATCAGAAAATCACAAAGGTGGTGTTCAACACGGGGGGTGTTGGGGGGATAGAACACCAGGAGCACTGATTCGATCTACAGTTGATAAAAAACATTATTAGTTTTTTTTTTATTATAGCCACTTAAAAGGAGCAATTTCTCGAAATCAGTGCTGATGGTTTTCAGCGGGGTTGATCACCAGGAGCACTGACTCGAAGCCAGGTCACTTAGTGGGCTCTCGGTCATGAAAGGGTCCAAGCCGGACCACTAACCGTTAAAATAATGTAAGTATCATAATAATTGTTTGCCACAGAGCTTATTTACAGCGATATTCCAAAATCTAATTCTAAAATCCAATAGGCTTTTTTATTGAGGGAGTCAGGGTTAGTTAACTTCCGGGTTAGCCTACGAAAATACGTCATCCCGAACACCGTTCTATTGCAGAGACTTGGATGAGAAGATTGAGAGTACTCCCATGTTTGTGCATAGTTGAGCTAGGGTGTTAATTAGCCTAGCATAGCATAAAAGACAGGAAGCTAGTGGATCAGACAGTCTCTATGCTAGGCTTGACGCTAAGCTTGAGACATGAGAGCGGTTATCGGTATTCACAGCTAAATCTCAACAAGCAAGCGAATAACTGCATTTCACAAATGTCAAATTATTCCTTCAACCACACTGATGTTGAACTAAATCCGCAGCAGCATAACAAAACAAGGATGAGGGACTTTCACTAGTAGTAAAGCTAATTTAAGTAGCTCAATCATTTCTTTAAGCTCATGTTCACACGCTTTCGCCCGACTGAGTTTATCTCCCAGCTAAACCACGGCTCAGAGTTAAAGTAGTCCTTGTGTGCCCTGTGCACCGCTATCAGTTATCTGGTCTGTATCCTTAACCATCCCTTCTGACACACACACACAAACACACACACACACGGCGACACCCTCCTGACCTCCTGTCAGTCGTGTGCCTGGAAACTGATGAATTAGGGTTCCTGGACACGGCAGGCTCAAGTTACCTCTGACGTTCGCTCTTGTTCTGGTGCCTACATCCATCCCTAATGCTCACCCACCAACCACACCCAGCACACACACACATACACACACACACACACACACACAATGCCGTTAAAGTGTGATAGCTTGGCCCTGCAACCATTACCTCATTCGAAATAGTGACAGTCCTCCGTCTCATATGTTTCTCTAATTCTAATCAGGGATCTCTGGAGGGAGGGAACGGTGCTTCTAATCATGATCGTGCAGCCTATCGACCTAACACACTACAGCTGACCTGCTGCAGCAGTCGAGGTCCACATCAACTCAAAGAGATGCTATCACAAAAATCTGTTCCCCATTGAAAACCACGGCTTATTGTGAAGAGAAAGAAGGTGTGAACAAATTGGGCCTGCTGTCTGCATGTAAACCCGCTTGACCACGGCGAGAGGTGAACTGGTAAGTGGGTTTAAAATGGGGTTATTATCAGTGGCAATAAACCAAATCAGATAATCCTCGTTGTTTGGTTGGATTAAGGCAAGAAAACACTGTGGCCTACTATATATAAGAATGAAGCTAGAGCGAAGGGACATTAGCTTAGCCTAGCTCAAAGTTTGGAAGCGGTGCGTAACAGCGTGCCTTGCTCTGTCCAAAAAAAAAAATCCACTCAGAAGCACACTAATTAAAAATGAACTAATCTATTATTAATTAATTAACCTTTGGACAGAGCCGGTTTCCCCCTGTTTCCAGTCTTAATGCTAAGCTAACTGTCGGCAAGATAGCGAACAAGAACATTTTCCAGAATGTGGACTGTGAAATTGTACAATATTACTATCAAGGCCAAACTTTTTTTGTGCTCTCTTTAGCAAACATGCTAATCCAATAAAACAGTGAAAGAGTTGATTGATGGCAGGAGATCTATCATAAATCTGTGAAACTCCCACTTAAATATCTGCATTTCCAGTATCTTTACCTTTAAGACTATGTGTTTCCCATTCATTCATAATGGATTTATCAGCTATGTATATCTAACGTGTACACTGGATCTCCAGAGGTGAGGTCGGTGTGGGTCAATGGTACTTTTGGACGCCGTGTTTTATAGCTGCTATGTTTCCGCGGGTGATGACAGATATGGAGTCGGTGATTGAACGAGCATGAAACCCCCTAGTTGCACCTCTCTCTTTCTCAAAAACACCATACGCACAACCAAATTGTCAATGTTGAATTTACAACAAAAGTGTTAAAAGTCAGCAGCACGCCAGCGTTTTCCAACTGCCGCCTCACATCAGCTCCGTGAGAGGACAAACAACACTCCAATCTTCAAGATCAACACTTATTAAGACAAGAATGTGCCGAGTATGGGCCATATCTCACGTACTGACGCTGCACATCACAAATCATTATCAGCCGATTATGAGCTGCAGAAACCATTCGGTAATATATTCCAAGACACTTGTGCATTGTTCACAGAAAGCCTAAATCAGCAGTTCTATCGGCCCCATTAAGCCACGCTGTTCAGCGAAAAAGATATTCATCCCCGGGGGAAAGAATTAGCCTTCGTCCATTCGGTCCTTATCGGGAATGCTTTGCAGTGTTTTCTGCAAGTGCTGCTGTGCGGATGGAGCTATTACAGTGTCAAGCGGTGGCAGAGCTCCTGTAAAACGAGCCATTGATCTGTCTATCTGCCTCTGCATTCCTGTCACAGGGCTGCAAGGGAGGTTTACAAGGTTTAATGTGACTCTCTGATACAGAGCTTCCCCTCAGATGTGAACTGGGCTGTGAGTGTGCGCTCTGTCTTTTGATTTGTACGTTTTTTTTTTTTTTTAAACAAGTGTATCTTGATGGCCTTGCGGTCTATTATGGTCACAAACTCTCTCTACCCGCTGTGATCCACAGCAGCAGCACTGTGAGCTCAAGCTGCATTTTTCTGTCTGAACCCGACTAAGTCCTGGAGAGTTGCAACAAAGCCTGACCTGACCTCGATAGACATTTTGTTTTTTTCACATCAAAACCTGACTCAAGCCTTATGCTGTTATTGTAAGCTGAATTAATGAATGTTTGCCGCCTGGAACGTAACAAATAGCCTCTGTGTTGCGTTCAAAGCCCAGCACTTAACGGGAAGACATATAGCCCTAACGCAGACAGTAGGTCGACCAAACAAACAAGCTGACAAATATGTGTGAAGTTAAAGCATTTGAGTGTTTCAGTAGTGCATCAAACTCCAAGAAAAACTGTCCATCGGATCCATTTCTGAGACAAATGTAGTCCAAAACCCAGTATTTATGATTAAATGGCAGCTTATATGCCCACCCTAGAGCCTACAACAGCTAACGAGCGAACGTGTAGACACTCTGTCCACTTTCTCCTCTCCCCTGAGCCACTTTTGCGCCAGCCTCCAAGTGATTTCAGATCTCGTTGAATTTTACATACGTTTCCAGGATTAAGATGATCTGTCGACTGAACCCCGACCTGAATTTGGACGTCATTTCTAAATTTCTAGCACAGCCCATTGGGTCTCGCCAGGTTTGGGTGGGGTGTCCATGCTCAAATGTGATCTACCGAGTGAAAACAAAAAAAATGAACACTTTTCAGTTAAAAAACAAAACCAAAACGAAAGCTATGGGCCCAAGATTTAGAGCGCATATCCTCAACCATAGAAATCCGTGATATTATGAATGTGTTATTAGTTTTTCAATTGCCAAAGACAGGCTTTTCATCACTTTTGTCAACAGAAATGGTCATTTTCAAAGTATGATCACATTAAAAGGAACTATAGTTTAATATTAAATTAATCAACAAGAGTTATGTGCTCTGACTTCATTTTGGTGTCGAGATTTAACGGCTCACTTTATTACAGTTGTCCAGAGCCTTTTCACTACTTACTGTACTGTGTACTTATCATTGGGAGGATTGAATGCACTTTCAGAGGTGCAAATGGAGTCAAAGTGCTGTTGCTTCACTTTGGCTGCCAGCGCTGAAAGCAAAGATTTATGAAGTTTAATGCTTTGACGAAAGCTGAATTTTTTCAGTCTAAAACAAAGCCGAATCCCCAAAGCAAAACAGGACAGTGAATTTATAAACGTTGAATATTATATTTACTCAAGAGGCTCTTAAAGTGACGCTCAACGCGAGCTTTTAATAATGGGATACTCCACTTGCGAGCCCTATCGCTGCGAGCCATCTGATTTTCAAACCAAACCAACGCTAATCAAAATGTAATTTGCAACTTTCTTCAGCATGCGTCACAATGACAACACTTTAAAACACGACGCCAGAATTTAAAAGTGGCCTTCAAAGTGGATGACAAATCACCTACAAGATCTAAGATAGCACACTTTTCCTGGAAAGGTCTGGAACTCGTTCTCTGTCCGTTTTCAGATAAGGACATGAGCAGCACTTTTTTCGAGACACTCCGCAGAACGTAGTTGCTTTTTTTTGGGGTTTTTTTGCGGCGGTCGCACAAAGAGCCCATTCATCTGCCAGGGCACAAAATATCTTTTCAACACAGATGCCATCTCTCCAGCCACGTATGGGACACCTCGAGAGAGACGTGGCCATAATGTGCTTGGAAAGCCGCTTGGCAGCTCAGAGCCAGACGCAGCTCAGGTATGTGTGGTCAAAGAGAAGAGGGAATAAAGCAACAACACTGAAATGAAATGAAGCAGCTCTCTGGGCTAAAACCGCTAAATTGAGGTCAGATTTATTAAGGGCTACTCAGGGGAGCGCGTCGGTTTTCCAGATTAATCACATTTACTCAAGGTTACACGCTCACACACGCCGCGTTGGCCGGGACCACGGGGACCGTTCGGCAAATTAGAGCAAAAAAAAATCTTTTGCTAAACCTCCTTTTCATCGATCACGCCGACACTCGTCGGGCTCGTTCAGCTGTCTCTGTCACATTAGAGACGTCAAGCAGACAGTTGTGTGCATCCGGGCGCCAAATCAAATACATCGTTTCGTAGGTGGAGTGTGGCATCAGTGCGGCGGGGCTCGTATCGAGGCCTGTGCAACAAATTGAGCATAATACCAAGCAGCTGTGAAAGCGATTGTATAATTACAGATAAACGTGGACATCCCAAAGCAGCGCACACAGAAGGGCGGTCTGTTAGCACAACGTAACTTCCTAGATAAATTAAGATAAATTGTTCATTGAAGTCTTATTATTTGGGGAAATAAAAAGGAAGCCTGTCTTAATGAAACATGATGGCTGATTTACTGATTTACTTTATTTTTATTGTAACCACTGAGAAATTAGTTCCCAAGTCCCGCGGGTGAAACTCAAACTGATGAGGACGTAGTTGAGGGGGTTCCACCGGTCTCACTTTGACTATATCAATATTTGAGAATCAATTAATCTGTTGCGGTGGGATCGGAGTGGATACGGGGTTTTTTTGGCATCCGGTTGTTTCCGACCCGTCTGAATGGCTTCCATGTGCCGCCCAGGTCGGCTGCAGCAGCGCACAGCTGTCAGTGGTCGGTAAAAATAGAGGGTGTAAGAGAATGTAAAGACGTTCATGCTGCTCTGTCCTGACACCTTTTTAGCAGATATGAAACACAATTAACAGAGTTGTTCTTTCACACTCATGACAGCGTGTGGGGATGATCGCCCGTCACCTCAGTGACACCGGGCCTCGATTAGGGAGGGGGTCTTTACAGTTGAAGAGGCCAACCCCCTTTACACTCCTTTTGGATTGTGGTGGAAAACATGATGTTTTTCTAGCTATATCCAATCCATAACACAGCGTTGTGACGAGAGAGAAACAGAAAATCGAACCTACTGTGTCTTAGGTCTCCTTAGCTGGTTTGTGACCAGCTCGTAATGCTACATTCAAGAATTACCAAGGTATTCATACAGAAGACATAACGTGTGTGGGGAGGCTAAGAGGTTCTTCAAAAAGCACTGTTTAGAGGGTTAGACAGAGTGAGAAAAACATTTGTTAATTAAAGTGTAATTTGAAGAAATTAGTAACATTTAATGTGTAAATGATCACATTGCTGCGTTTGAGTACAAATCTGACAAACTTGAGTGTAATGTTTTCCGTTATGTTCATATTAAGTGAATCAGTTGATAAAACAGCACATGAAGCATGTACAATAAACTTTTTCTCAACCAGCCATAACATACTTTTGGACTTTTACTTCTTTAAAGTTGTGACTGCAACGTTAGGCTATTTAATGAATTCTAATGTAGTATTTTTACAGTGTGGCATTGCTGCTTTAGTTAAATATTCTCACTGCTAATCCTTAATAGAAAAAACAAATCAAGCCGAATCAAGTCCCTTATCTGGGAACGTCTATTTTGCCTGTGAGATAAAGTTTGTTCGCTCTGCAATCGCAGCTTTGCCCGCAGCGCCATCGAGGCTGCTCATTATCACCACGGCAAAGTACAAATAGCCTGGCAAGCGGTGCCAGCGCTGGACCGCGGTTCTCAGTTTCCAGGCAGAAGCTGGATTGCATCTGGCAAGTCTATCCGGCTCCGAGGTGACAGCGAGGCTGTGGTGATATCACAAGAGGGTGCTAGTCACCACACGCCACATCAGTAAAACACTGCTTGCACTTTTCAGGGAACTTGGTTACAAGTAAACACAACAGACACAGACTAAAAACACATGGGTGAGCGTGATTCTGGACAGAAGCCTCAATAATTACATGTCCTTCTACCTGATGTGTCCTCAGGGAAACATTAAGAGATTTTCTAAAGGATTAGATACATTTTTTACTACAAAATGAAAACATTTCACACATTTCGCCGCGTTCCTTTCGTGACTGACATTATTAACGCTGACCCGAGGTTAAACTGTCTTCACATGCTGAATCATGAAAAGCTGTGAACCTGCTGTTATCAATCAGTAAGTCTTTTATTTTCTTGCTGGAACCCGAAGTTATTGGATCAGAGTGCAGTGGAGTCATTTTAACAAAGATAAAGATCTTCCAGGTTTTTTTAATCTTAACGGGAGTCAACATTAGCATTAGTCTTTCTCTTTGCCAGCTGTCTTTTGATGCCGATTTCCTTTGACTAATTTCAGTACTTTCGCTGTTCTCCTGGATTGACTGAGGAGGCGTCGCTCTCCTATTCAAGACACTGCTATGGTAGAAATATTATTTTCAGATGCTGCATGCTGTCTGCGCCAGCTGAGTGCCACATCTTTATTTTTAGTCTGATTTCCTCTCTCTCTCTCTCTCTTACGACACCATGGGAGGCCAAATCTTGGACTTTTAGTGTCGAGTTCCAGCCTCGCGTCGCCCACCTCCTGTGCATGTGCACTGTCTTTGTGGGGTATGTGTTAGAGGGACAGATATCAAAAATAAATCCTGCGAGTACTTTGCCCATGGGGACGAGCTAATGAGACGACCGGTGCACGACATTTCCACATCTTAGTCAATATATCTGGGGGGTTTAGACAAACAACCGCAGCTTCACGGACAGTCTTGTTTGCATTTGTTTGGGCAGTTATAAACCCACAAGCGCAACAATGTCCTTACAGCGCCTTTTGTTAGTTTGCCTGAGGGGTAGTGTTGAGTTTTGGCCGTCATTATGAAGCAAACTTCAGGCTACCCTCGCCGTGAGGACAAATGAGGCTGCAGCTCGGACATTTGTGTGCGTGATCTCGGTGGCTGGACGGGACCGGAGTAGACATTACACCAACTTTGGTGAAAAGCAGCTTTCACTGTACTCAGACACCTGTCCAATGTGCACATTCTGCCCTTCTGTATTCTCCTCTGTTGGTGTTATTTATGGATCTGTGACCCTTGGCTACCCTTTCTTACGGATTGGACGCCGGTTGCTTTTCCCAGCAGCGTCCTCCCTGCTTTTTTATCTGTTCGCCCTTCACCTTTTCTTCACAAAGGCTTCTCATGCAAAACTGCTGGGGCTTGATTTTTACGAGGTACGGACAACAAAAAAAAGCCCCATGAAATGCGATTTTTGCAAAGCGGATCCAAACCACATTTGGAGATGGTTTGAAATGTGATATAAAATCGGATTTCTACATATGGCGCCTCGGTCAGGTCAGTCACATCATATTACAAAGTGTCTTTTTCTGTCACTCACAGTGTGATACATGACCATGTCAAATGAAGCGACTTGAATAATATGAACCCAAATGGCGAGGTGTCACCGTATCCCTCTCATTAAGGATCGCGACGCACCACCCCTAGGTGTGAACGTGCGAAAACGAAGGGGTAAGGTGCAAGGGTGGTATTGTGACTGGGCCAAAGGCTTATGGGATTATCATCAGCGCTACAATTATTAAGTCGTTAACCAAAGTCGAGGACGCACTTAATCTTTTAAACTAATTAACGTAACGGGACGTGCACTACATATGAAATGCAACTGGTTCACCAGCGTCACATAGAGTATGACACATTTTTTTTTTTTAAAGTATTTTTGTTGGCCTTTATATGGCTTTTATTGATAGATTAGCTGAAGATATGACGGGAAACAGGATGAGAGAGAGGGGGAGTGACACGCAGCACAGGGCACCAGGCCGGGAGTCGAACCCAGGTCCGCTGCAGCGAGGACAAAGCCTCTGTACATGGGACGCCTGCTCTACCAACTGAGCTAAACGGTGCCCCGATTCTGACACATTTTGTCGAGAAACCAGCTTTGAAATTCCACGACGCTTCCGCCCAGCAAGCCGTCCCTCTCGCAATTCACTAGCGAAAACCCTGTTGCCGTGTGGCAGATAAAACATGATAAAGCCGCCTATAGGATGGGGAAAAAATGCAGTGAAGCTCCTTCAGGCTGCCTAATCAGTGCCCTTTTTGCACGCTGGTGCCGTGGTCATTTAGAATTTGAAGTAATCATAGCGCTATTTAAAAGGTAACGGGGCATGCACAACAAAATGTAATGCAATTTGTTCAATAGCTGCTGAGACAAAAGTCAGGAGTCAGGAGCAACTGTGATAACCAAAGTGCCGAGCCACAGCAAATTAAGAGGAGGGTGCAAAGAGGACGGCAGGCTGGAACCTTTTGTCACTGAACGGTTTATCTTGAGGCTGCAGTCTTATGTAATGAGTCATGGACTGCGTGTCTGTGAATGTTCTTAGTCATCCAAGGCTTCAGCTTAACATTCAATGAAGTACCAATTAAAGGTAGGTAGAAAACGTTACCTCGCATGTATCCGTGGCACGACCACATGATTTTCCTTCTCTTCTAATGAGTCAAGTGCCATAAAAATCTCATAGGGTCTAATGGCCAAAGCCACAAAAATATGACAGATTTATTTTTCCTCACGAGAAATGACACTGAGGAGAACCAGTAAAACGTGATTGAAGAGGATATAAGTTTGGACCTGAGTAGCAGTCACAGGGAAAGGTGAGCAGTCATCGTTGGTTATGGCTGCAATTATAAAATATAACAACCTGCGAACACCAACACGCAGCTCTGCTTTTGCACAAAAAGCCCCGACGCGGATTTTCCATGGCATGTAGAAACACGAAATTCCGAGCGTGATCTAACAGAGCTTTACACAATATCTGTAGCTTTTCACCTCTTTCTGTGAAGTGAATGTTTAGCCTTTACTCATTTTAGATGTTTTCGTGACTTGCACAACACTGACTGTGAGCAGCGCCAGTTTCCCAGAAGCCAACTTCAAAATTTTGACTGAGAAGCTGCATGCATGAGCCCACGAGGAGCCAAAGTGGACGGGCCCCGGATCCGTCAGGCTTTTGTCTTCTCTATTTTCCTCCGGTTTATGGATTTGCTCTTCTTAAATCAAAGTGACGGCCGCATGATTTGTCAGGGGTCAAGAGCTCCGATCGTAACTGTATCGCTGCCCCGGCCTTTTTATTGTGGTTAAAATCCCACAAAGGTACACACTGACAAGACAATGAGTCATTCAATAAAGTCCCCTTTTAAAGATACTATTGCAAGTAAGCCTGCAATTAAATTATTGTTTTTTTCGTGCTGTAATCCCCACATGAACTTGAAATCAAAAGCATATACGGTATCAGAGGTAGAAAGGACGACTGATTTACGATCTTAGGAGGCGTCCATGTTTGGTTTTTGCCAAAGAGCCGGGTCGTCACCCCCTAAAGTTGGCCCACCCTGCTATAGCATCTGCGCAGCACCACAGTCATCACTAGGAACTTGGGAGATTTACACCTATCTCCCTCCCCCTCCTCTGTTTGGACATCCAGAGGTGGAAAGGTGCTTGCAAAACCCACAAAGTGGTATTGACAGGCCAACTCTGGACGGTTTTTAATACGACCTACGGAGGCCATCACTCTGGGCCGACCTCCGAACATCGAGTGCTTTTCTGGCAACCGCAGCGCGGCATATGAAGGTGCTTAGCGCAAAGCATCTCGATCACCATAGCCCGAGGAGGAAAAAAGGCAAAAGCATGTTGAAAGCAGCAAGGGTTTCGATGTGGGCGTTGAAAGGCTGGCCGGCCATGGTGCGATAGAGGTTCTGCCCCGGACATTCGTTGTAAATTATCTATTTGGAGGGTCCGGGTGGGTGCATATGTGTTCTCAGATAGACTGTAGAAATCCCGGAATTCGCCCTCATTAAAAAGACTTATGATAAGTGTTGTATGGCCAAATACTTCGATTCTTCTCAGTTGAGGAATATTTTCTGATTTCTCTGCGTCCTTAAGTGACTCGTGATAGAAATGCATGGAAAGGTGCAGTTATTTGAACTTTATTTAGGACAAGAGAAAACCTTAGGGAATCTATAGGAAACAATCATTCCCAGCCATAAACTTGGATCAAATTAATCGGACACCACCGAATGTAAGACAGGCTCGAAGGGGACGGAAGAAAACCTATGAAATATTTTACATTGCGTGCAGATCATTCAGTAGGACGTGACACCAGTCGTCTCTTCCTCGCAAAACATCAATAAACAAAAGAAAAGCACAACACTCGATCGATTGTTCCGCGTCGTGGAGTTATAGCTCCACGCGATTAAAGAGACAGCTCTGGAATTTGTCTTCGAGATCGGCAGCGGCGAAGGCGAAACCTTATTCCCATCCACACCCAAGAACATCTTCAATCCCACATTTAGACCGCAGCGCATTAAATCTCCTTCACCTTTCAACACTAGCTGACGCGCTGTACATCAATCTGTTGGCTCCCCCGCCACCTGCTGTCACCCTGCAGAGCTCTGCGAATGCATCCCAGATAGAGACCCAAAGTCGGAGTTCTATCAAGACGTCACCAAACCACACCAAAGCCTGTCAAACTTCTCTTTCTTCTTGTTTTTTTTTTTTTTAAATGTCCCACATGAATCCAAATCTAATGCCTTGTGCCACTGAGAATTCCTGGATCTAATTGGCTGGAAGGTTTCAGCCGTATAATCAGATACCTATTTATTTTGAGGAGGACTACATATGGCATGATTTTGGTACGAGGCCATGGTACACGCATGATGATACTGAGCTGTACAACCCTCTTATCCCCCCGTCTCATTCATTCACAAACATGGAACATACTACTTGTTGCTCAAAACTCTCATTGTGTTATGGACATTTTAACAAATTTATTACAGAATAGTGTCATGAAACGGGGATTTCTACATACAAGACCTTGATGATCGGAGAAACCACCGGTCCCAAAAAAAGTCGGTCCGCCTGAAGTGACCTGAGGTCACTGAGAAGTTGTAACCCAAACGCCTTGATCAGCATGTGGGAAGCAGGACGCAGCTCGGCTTGGGTCTTGAGGATTGTAGCATTTATTCACTGACTAATAGCCTGAACTGTGCATGCAATGTTCAGAGCTGCGGCTGTACTGCAAACTCAATACTCTGCTTCACACACATGCTTTCTCTTTTAATTTGCGTCTCTTTAAAAGGATACATACTTTAAAAACACATTTAGTTTAGAAACCAAAAAAACTCGGTAAAAGTGCACTATTGGTAGATAAAACATGATAAAGGCCCCTATGGGGTGCCCTTCCACTGCATACAGCTGGCGCCCTTTAAATGGTTCTTCAAACTTCCTGAGTCCGCCACTGCATCTGAGAAAACCGTATTTTTTTAAATGACAGAATTACACAGTTTGAATTTTTACCGCTATGTTTAGCTTAATCCAAGCTCTGGAAGATCTTTCAGAGGTGCAGAGCTTATAAATCCTACTTCACTCAGGGTTGGCTCTCAAGGTACGGACTGCAAGGACTGAGCCCCGGCTTTCTGCCAATCTAAGATAAATTGGAAGCTCTCTGCACCTCCGGGCTCCACTTCTGTCGACCGTTAGACCACCAGAAGAAACAAACAGAACCAGAGAGACCAGCAAGTGGGTCAGACCTCGGTGTCACCGGGGTCACGTACCATGTGGCGGTGCTTTCACTTCCCCACTTGCTAAATTAGCCTCCATTTATTTTTACTTGGTAACAGCGGCTTCAGTGCGTGACAACTTCATAGACACGCACTCAAATAAGCGCTAAAAGGACCCTCGCCGGTGTGTCCCGGAGGCGATGCGGGAAGGCCAGTCATTGATTGTGTTTAGTGTTGGCCCGCTGACCCGTACAACAAAGTGACGTGATGTAAACCATTGGTGCGCTTCTGGCTTTATTTGATGTGACAGACCTCCGGTAAACATATACATAGCACGGCCAAGTTTATACCACTTCTCCACCTTCGAACCGGTTTCCTGACCAGGTCACATTATCAGTCGCGTGAGGACAAATTGCTCCGATTTAAGGGAATCAATTCATCAATGCTGACAGCTTCATGAGACATTTGTTTCTGATCAGCGGCTGAAGGAACCCTCAAGTCTTTCACCACGTAAAGAAGTGTGTGCGTGTGTCGGGGGATGTGAAGGTCTGGTTTGTAGCACGGTCAGTGTTTCTGACAGATCACGCGAAACACACCCGCCCCGAACCACCAGGTGAATAGCTGCCAGTTTGCAATGAGACATGTTAGACGTGCTCGTGTGCTATTTGAACCCTAATAGGCAGCTAATAGGCCGGCTTTCTGTGAGGTGTTAAAGGTCCACGCTCCGCTCTGTCACTCACTCCCTTGACCTCATCGTGTTTCTAAAGGCTGAGGCAAGCGTCGCCAGACACTGACGCAATGATGCCTCACGGGCCGCGGCGAAAAAGCCTCTCTGCTTTCCCCTTGGTGGAAATTCTCACTTCACTTTCTTTCTTTTTTCTCTCCCTGTCGCCCTGATGTAAGTCTAAAAATGTCTCCGGTTATCAGAGGGTCTTGTCAAACAAAGCAAGCGGCGCTATCAACATCGGCGATACGCGTTATTTATTTATCCGTATCGCCGTGACGTTGTGCACACAATCCCACGCGCTCGCTAACAAAAAAAAAAAACGACCCCGCAGCAAAACAGGGAAATTAATTGCTTTGGCTCGGTGACAGTTGACTTTATGTGCGAGCAGGGATGCAGTCATATCTGTTGGGTGCCGTTTTTTCCATATGGTTGTCATAAAAATATGATCTTATAAGCTCAAAACACATCCTTCAGGAGCGCTGTAAATCATATTTTGGCACAGTAGCACATTTGGCAAGCAGTTAGCGAGAAAATCACTGCAGCTCAGATGTGTGGTCACCAGCTGATATTGCAAAAAAAAAAAAAACGGTGAGAGCACGTAATATCTCGCCATCTTTACAGTTTAATGTGTTGAATCTCAATCGAGAGCTACAGAATGTGTCCTTTTCGAGGCAGATCAGCTTGTCCTTCTCAAACCGTGATGAGTTTAAAAACAGCCTCGATTCTATTTCTTTCGTTGTTGTTGATATTTTTAACCAAGTTCTTGGGGCCGAGGTGTCTATTTTTTTCCCTCGGTTTGGCCGCAGTGAACTTGCGTCACAGTCACAAAACAGTCAGCAGACAAAGGGAAGAAAAATCTCTGTGGTAACACGGAGGGGTCGACGCTGTGTCGAAAAAAGGCTGTGAGTAAACAACAGCGAAACGCCATAATGTCTTCGAGTTACTGCCGGGGAATGTATGACATGATGTGAGAATGAGGAAAAAAGGTCAAAAGCTGCGTTTATTTCCACAACAGTTTATTTTTGCTTTGAGTGTGGTGACATTTCTTCATCATGCGAACCGAAGACTTGATGAGACTTGCGCCAAAATTAAATGAAAATATGGAAATACGTGTTTCATATAAAAATATTTTCACAGTGCATTGCATTCATCAAATGGTGTAACCCTATGTGGGTCAATGAGGTGGTGACAGCACATTGTGCAGCAGTCCACCTGCTTCCCTTTTGATGAAAAATTATTTTATTTTTAACAGAGATATATGTCTAACTACTACTATTAAATAAGAAACGAATGTAAAACAATTGAGGTTGATGTTATAAGGTATAAGTAAACAAAGCCTCCATATATTCTGTATTTGTTGGCAGCAAACACTGAAATTAATTTAAAGACTGCGTTTTTCGATCAAGTGCACAGATCAACCAGCTAGATGACAGACTGAGCTGGCGACCCGGCACTGAGTCGTATCGCGATGGAACGCGAGGAACAAGGAAGTGGCTGATGAATGCCGGGGCTGCAGGGAATGAAAATACGAGAGCCATTTTGTGTTGTCATCAGGTGATTCAGATCCAGCAGAGGGGAAAATTAAGAGCAGAACATATGATGTGAAAGAAAGAGGGTGGGATAGACAGCTATGGAGTGAAAGTCCCACCCACCTCCTCTATCGCTGACAAGGTCCTACACACAGAAAACTCAAAATTAAATCTACAAAAAGGTTATTACAGCTCAACCGTACACAAATCAACAAAGTAGAATATTAAAACAGTAAAACTATTATAAACGCATAGAAGAAAATGAGACAAAATGTAAATGTACGATGATTAACCGGCAAATTGGAAATAGAGTAACAAGCCAGCAGTATTTCAGTATAATCAATCCTACCATAGCAGCTACTGCAGTGGTACAGCAAATTCATTCAGTTCAAGATACAGAAATAAAATATGTAATTAGATTAAAATGTACATGAAATATAATTAATCATATTTCTTTTGTCTTTATTTGCATGTTTGGCATTGAGGTAGTTAGTTACTGTATCTAAATACCTCCCAACCGTATTTAAAAGTCTAGCAGCTGCAGTTGTGAAGTATTTGTTCTATTTGTAACTGTTAAAAGTGGAAAAAAAGTTATTTTTCTTTGTTTGGAGTTGAATTTTTGCAGACCTTCAGCCATAAGTTTTTAAAAAATTCAAGGTTTCAGTCATAGACCTTCATCTGACCTTAACAGTGTGCATGAATTCAATCTTTTCTCGTGGATGATTTCATTTTCTGGCATACCTGTCTCTCAACTGTACACTGGAAAAAAAAATGGATTATTGTGGTTGAAAGACTATTGCAGTCATCCAGTTCCATGGAAATTAACCTGTGTATGACAACGCTGGAGCGATCTAATTGTTGAAATATTTGTTAGATGATTGAAAAATGACTGGACAATCTTGTTAGTGTGGTTTTTCCAATTAGGGATGAAATATAGCCAAACGATGGCTTCATCTTCGCCTGCACATTCATCTGACCACTGACACAACAGTGTTGTTTATTCATTTCATCATCTGTTGGACTTTCAGACAGATGAGACGGACCACTTTGGCTGTTGGGCTTCACAGGAAGGAACATCAAGAGTGTCAATAGCATAAACTGCAACCCCATGTATGAACATTATGTAAGCATAGAGAAACACATAAAGAAAATATAATTGGTCCCAGAATTGAGCCCTGCGGCACTCCACATGTTCTGGTGGATAAACCCATCTTCGTCGTGTTTGACCAGAAACAGATGAGGGGAGATGGTAAACAGATGCAGATGCTTCTGTTTGTGTCTGAGACCATGAAAGGGAGATTGACGGGAACATGATTGGTCCCGCGGGGCTCGGTGGCCATGTGCAGTTGATTTCGGCTTTTCTTTCAAAACCATAATATTTCTGTCTTCAACACATGAAAAATGACAACTGCCAAAGCTTAAAAGGGTTGATTTATGTAAATATTTGTTGCTAATTGCCCCGCCATGGGATTAAAAAAATAACAGAAAAACAAATATGTTAAGAAGACACAAGCTGTTTTGATGCTTACAGACAGCCTAATTTATAGCAAGTGATCTTTTCTGTGGGCCAAAGCTGCGTTGGCACCTTTTGAGACTAACTGCAGCGTGCTGGCTGACATAAATTCAACCGCTGTGCATGTTTCTTCATGAACATTCTTTAAACAATTGGTGATAAATTTCTAAGACCTTCAGCAGCATTTACTTACACAGTTTTTACGGGAACCTTAACCCATTTTTTTCTGGAATTTCATAAATCAAATTGGTGTTTTTCCGCCACGTTTGCCGCGAGTAAGCCACGTTAAGTTTTTATCGCTCCATCACCTCGAGATAACGCGGGGTTTTGAAGATGGATGGTTGCCTCAACGAAGGTATTGTGGTGATCTGTCTTCTCTCAGGAGTCTCTATATTATCCACCACCTGACACTGCAATGACTTTGTGAGCATTCTTTTGGCTCTCGGCAAAATAATCGTCCGTCCATTAAGGGATTATCGTTTTGACAGAATCCACATAAACCCGGCTCTGTGTGGTGTTGGCTGTGTCATATTCACAAACAGAGCTGTGAGAAGGTCTAGGTGGGGCGGACAGTGAAGCCTTGTTCACCGGGCGTCTTATCAGATTCCTCTGCCTCCATACTTCATAGTAGTACGTAAGGAGTCGGCTGAGGTTGACGCAGCGCCCCTCCTTGTTCGTCTTGGCTTGAAAGGAAGAAAATTAAAAAGGGAGGACTGTGAAACACGGGGAGTTTCTGTGTGGCAAATTGTGTGTGACATCCATTTTCAACACTGCTGTACTTCCTGCGTGTGAGTCATTGAACGTGATAGGCAATCCCACGATCGAACAGAACAAAGGCGAGGAGTCTAAGTGAACGTATTTATTGCTCTCACATGTATGATCTCATGCAACACACACCTACACAGCGACTCAATATATGTTGTTGACTCCACAGGCAGGTTAAGTCAAAGAAAATAACAGCGCGCTGATGTCATTTTTGTTCCGTGTTAGGTGGACCGACTGGCCCCATTACCGCCGAAGAAAATACAACATGACAAATGGCAGCAAGCTGGCTGCACATTAAGATGGAGAGAGCAAACAACGCTCGCCAGCGAGGAAATTAGCAGAGTAAGTAAGAATGTATAGCTCAGCTTACTGCGTCTCATCTGATGTATGATGCCGGACAATGCAGCCCCTCTGAAAGGGTCTCCATCAACGACATCGTGATTAATGTCAAACAGTGGTCCAAGGTGCCGGGGCTTAATTAGTTACCGCTAATTAAAGCCACCTCACATCCATACTGGAATCAGGTAACGATGTTTGATAATGCTCTGGAGCGCTGACAAACCCAAAGGGCGAGATCACCATGTGATAGTCGCAGTTCGGCTAACGGAGAGGCATGTTTCTGTTTACGACCGGTATCTGATTGTGCAACCCTCGACGTATGTAAAGCAAAATCAGCAGTCATCGGCTTGTATCAGGTGTCATCGCGCTGTCTACTATGCTACATTTTGTCTTTATCTGATGTGGCAGAAGAAGATGGAGAATGCACATAGAGAATATTAGCTAAAGGCTGAGGAATGTGATGGGTGAGGGCCCTGTAGTTACTGACTTGAGCTGGGAACGGAGCTTGAAATTATTAACAGGACAAAAGAATGTATTCCCACAAACAGACAAACACAGACCTTTTACTCCAGATGGCGCGACAGAAGGAGCTCATATTGAACAACACACCATTCGGATAAAGGCAGACTAGAATTAGCGTTGGATTGCTTGAAGACAGTAAAATAGAAATTCCGGTATATTTTCTATAAATGTGAACTTCGTGACCTCACAACAACTTAACAAACTGCATTTGCCACCTTTCTTGTAGAGACTCAAGGCAATGAGTTGTCTTGACTTGTTTACTGTTGGACTCAGAGCGTTTGAAATTATTCATCAAAAATATAATGTTGACTTGACAGGCTGTAGGATGCAAGATGTAGCCAGGCGAAAGATCTTCTAGGATAGAGAAGGTTGACTGTACTGGTACAGTCCAGCGTAGAGTGATAGCTTGCAGCCTGGCACCAGATAGAAATGATGCCAGGCTGCCAGCCTGTCAGTATCACCAGTCGGCCTGGCAACATTTATTTATGCTTTTAGGTCACCATTATAGATTAGATGAATTCATAAATTCTCATTTTGTCCTGTCTTGTGGGTAGTTCCTACTCAAGAGAAAGTGATCCAGTTGTCTTTGTAACAACGGCACCAACTGTTACGAGACGATGTAGAGCCGCTTGAAGGTATAAAGTCTCGAAGACGTCTTGCCAATTAGCCAATGCTCTGCATATCACCGTCTTGCTGACATCATTTCTATTAATCGTGCCACGATTGCACAACATACATTATGTGTTCTATTTGGAAACACTCAGGGGCAAAAGTTGTCTGTTTCCACTTTAAAGTCACACACAAATCTGACTGAAATTCACGTACTGCAACAGTACATTTAAATAGTTTGTCCTGCTAATTTGAGCCCCAATTACTGTGGAAAGGTGTAAACTGTAAACCCTGTGACTTGAGCTGAACTCCAGGTGAGCTGCAGCTGGGCTCTGAAGCATCCTTGGAAAGACTAATTGAGCAACGTGTCTACAGAGTGTGTCTCTACAGCACATCGACTTTTTGTGCGCCTGTTATTTTTGCACCTCTCTCTGTTTTGGTGTTCTGCGGTGCAACATTGTCCGGTGTTTACTCAGCTCTCTAGATTAGTGTCAGAACAGAGAGCAGCATACCCAGAGTACCACTGCAGATACCCCAAGTCGAGCCAAAACCTCTCCCGACCTTTGCAACAACCAAACATTTGCAGCAGCAAAGGTCAACTTTGTTTGTGCACTTGTTTTCCCGTGGGGTTGCTTTTGATTGCGAATAGAAAAGCAGGGTTCATGTGACATCATACGAACCTGATTGTGACAAATTTGATCTGCATTGATTTGCAGAAAAGTTATATACACAGTAAACAATAGAAACAAACCAAACTAGAATACACAGCTCATGATCAGCCTTTGGAAGCAAGAGGGTGAGAAGTTGGACAAAGGGGGGCATATTGGATTGGATCAGTACCATTCAGTACACAATAATATACAGCACATCTTAAGAAATTCACATCAAGTTGGACTTTGAAATTGATTTAGCAATTATGATGAATTGGAGACGGCTAAACAAACTCAGGGTTCTAAACCGCAAAAGTTGTTGGAGGCCTAAGCTGGAGAGTTTGAGCAAAGCAGTCTTCCCTTTTTTTTTTATTTCTCCTTCCCCTTTGTCTGTTTCTATTGTTTGTGCATGTTTTGACATGTACTTGCTAGCGCAACCATGGTGTCATACCTCCAACCGTTCGACCAACAGGAGAGTGATTACCTTGACCGTGGACCTTTATCTGAACCCTCCCTTCCCTGTCTCTCGCTCACATTGTTGGACAAGTACTGTGAGTGAATAACCTGCTCCTTCAATTGAGGACTGGAATAAAAGATTTAACATCATACTGACGGACAGAAACCTCTTTGCTTTTCCGCTCACCTCGGCCTGAACTTTGCCTCATGAGTCGAGGATGGGAGGGATTGAGGTGGGACGAGGATTGGCCGTGGCTGCTTTGACAGGAGATAGAGGCCATGCCTGTGGTGAGAGCAGACTTCGGGGGCCCGGGGGGATAACGAAGAATGACAGCCACCTTGTGCTAATGGTTCTGCGGTGTCACTCTAGCAGCGGTCTCACCCTGATGACATCATGGCTGCAGGCAGGCTCGTGTCACAATGGGTTGTTTAGGAAATCCATCAAATCATCTGCTGCTGCTGCAGAATTCAGTCTGAGCCTCTATTGATGGATATGCACTGAACTTCGTAGCTCTTTGTCCTGAAAGTTTTATGCCTGTATTGTCAACTTTTAACAGTACTAGACTATAACATGTCAGCAACACTGTAAAGCTGCTTTCCAGACATCTCGGAACTCAAGTTTTTTTGGAATTTCTCATTGTGGACTTGGGGCAAATCCATCTCCCTCAACTTCATGAGGGAGCATGTCTGATGTCACACAACAATGGAAGCAACGGAGGCTTCCAAGTGTAAAATTGCCATAAAATTAAATTTATAATGGCGTCAATTACCTCATGTGTCATTTTTCTTCCTCCATTTTGTTTATATTTGCAATGAGGCTGCACTACCGAGGGTTCACTTGTGTGTACACTTGCCAAAGAGACATCATTTTGTTTCGGTCGGCCAAGTTTTTGTTCACTTTTGGCGTCCGCAACCTGGAACGCTTTGAGGTCAGACGTTGGACATTTCTACGAGGAGACTCCGACCGCCGACGTCGACTGGAATGCCGCATTACTGCTATATCCCCACTGGGCACGTCTCTGTGACCTTATGTGTGCGATGCTGTTTTGTTACGACCTCCACGTGGCTTCATATCCCACGACGCTTGCCTGGGTGAGTATACTACGTAGCTAATATTTCTGACTTTATCATGCTGTGGTCTGCTGTAGCTCCAAGTCTGCGCACAAAAGAGAACGACAAATTTATATGAATGTGTGCACCAGATTTCATAATAATAGTTGATGGGATATTTCAGTCTTGCCCTAAATGGTGAGCTGACTGACAGACGGAAATTAGCCGTCCTAGAGCGATGCACTGAATCCAAAAGTGCTATTTCAGCAAAAATGTCATATTTTCCTCATTTATTTCATTTTAGCTGCGCCTCTGTTTATTTCTACACAGAGCTGAGTGTCTACTTCTGCTCTTAATTCCTTCCTGTTTGTCTCTTAAAGGAAACCGTTGGAGGTTGAACCTGAGTATAATTTCCCAAAAGGATTTTCTGTAAGCAGGCTTAAAAATTTGAGCTTATAACTCTAAAGGCTTATTGCAAAGTTATTCAAGTGGCTTCAGGGAATAAGCCGCCATGTGTAACTCTACTCCTTGCACCACAACATCCTTCTTCACAAAATCCACTCAAAGCTCACACAAATGCATAATTCCTAACTCTCACCTTTGAGCCACTGAGTGTGAACAGTGAACTCATCACTCGACGAAATGCTAACAAGGCTATTGTGCGTGAGATTAACGGCCCTCGAGGCCCCCGGCCGGCCGGACCGTGGATCTTTCAGGAGGAACTCAGAATATGACAGGTCCACCCAGAACTCGGAACAGGAGAATAATAGACTGGAGTGAGCGGCATTAGCACTTGCAAATGGGTCCCCTCCGCTGATGACTCAATGCTATAGATGCTGGCACTGGTTCTGCATTACCATGACACTGTGTTTGTGTGTGTGTGTGTGTACTTTAATCACCATCACCATGACGAACGGTGAAGCTTAGGCGTGAGAGAAAAGGTGCCATCAGTGTTTTTGGCTGGCTCGCGCAACCGTTTAATCAAATTCAAATTTTCTTGGTTTAAAGAAAACGGGCAAACACTGAGAGCGCCGAAGCTATTCAAGCACGTCTGAATGAGTTGCTGAGGTTTGTCTTTGGAGTCAGACGGAACGCTTTTTGCCTTTTTACATCTAGTGACAACTGCATTTATAACTCACAGGGTTTCTTTGTGTCCCGGCCAGAGACGGGAGATCAAAGTAGAGTAGATTCTGGCATCACGCACATTTGAGAAGCCGGGCAGTGAATAGAAATATTTGATATAACCTGACGTTGGGTTTGGTTTCAAGGTGGGGTGAGACAATGAAGTTTGGGCTTCTTCAAACAAAAACAAAACACAACCCACTTTTTTAAATGGTATTTTAAATCCTGCGTTGTTCGCACGTTTACAAGCTTGCCGTCCTGGATACCTTTGCTGGTGCACTGAATCATGGGATATTACGTGTTGAGTTATATTGCATCACTCGTATGCTCACATCTATGCGTCCTTGTGTGCAAATATATATACAGAAACAAGACCCATTCATAAAAACTTTGCTATAAAGCACTTAAAGCAGCAGTATGTCACCGTCTCACCTTAAAACAACAGTTTCAAAATAATTTTGATGGCACGGTGTCTTGTAATAGGGTGAATGGAGACTCTGTATGGCTGCTTCAACATACAGGTTTTTGGACACAACTTTGTTATGACGCAATGAGTTTAATTGTAGTTAGCACCTACATCAGAAAGTTTTTGCAGGGGGGCAATCGCACAAAATGCCCATTTCTACATAATATTTCTTTAATGATGAATAGTGTTATATATGAGGGCTGCCCAAATGTGTAACCCTAACCCTTACTGATGGCAGATGCTGCCATGCATGGTGCCAACTGCACATCAGGAGCAATTCTGGGGTTCAGTATCTTGCTCAAGGAGACTTCGACACCAGCGACCTTCCAATCACTAGTCGAACGGCTCTACCCACTGAGCTACAGCCGCCCCAAAATAATTCAATTCCTAATAATTTATTATTTTTTGTAATATGAGCATGTAATCAAGAAAACCTGGAACCCCAATAGCACTGTTAGTTTCATTGGTGTTCAAAATTTTATAATATGTAAAAAAAATAAATCAACAAAATAAACTATAGCCCTGGATGTTGGATTTGTCAAGCTCCATCAATCGGGGGGAATGCATGTAATCTTACCGGGAAGGTCCAGGGCGAATAAGTCTACCATGCAAATACTGTTGCTGTACACCTCACTGCCACGAGTGAATGACATTAAGTGAAATCGACTGTTCAAAAGCAGCATTCAAACATTTTTATCATTTCAGAACTTCTCTCATTTGGATCACGGTTACTGGAAAGTAAGAGGATACGGTCAAAATACATTTTAGTCAGTAAATCAAGCTGAAACTGTAAAAAGTTAGGTAAAAAAAATAATCCCCATTCCCCCTTTGGAAACCGCTTCTTCGACTCTATTTAATCTGCAACTAATTCTGGTAGAGAAAAAAAAATTAAAGAAGCCAGGTCAAACGAGGAGAGATGGGGGAAAAAAAAGATGTTAAAAACTCCGATCTCGCATGTTCCCACATCATGCGTTCAATTTTAGATCACATGCGGAAGGCAGTGTCATTCAGATTGATGTTGAATTATACAAAACGTCCTCCCAAACCTTTCACAAGTAAAACATTAACCAGATTCCCATGAAGGCCGGCCGCCTCAAGGCCTCTTACAGCTGACATGACCCGCACTAAGCTTGACTGTCACCCGCAAAATGATCATTTTGACCAAACTGCATTAAATGTATGTGTGGGACAGGAAGTACAGGACGGACAGCATGGGACCTCGAGGGTTAGCGAGTTATTGTACTCTGGTAGCTTTTGAAAACTGGGTTTGTTTTTTCAATAAGTTTACATTCCAGTAAGAATACAGATGTGACGTTACACCACTCGCATCATAAATATAAACAGCTTGTGCTTCTCCACTGCTGCTTGTTCAAGTCAGACAAGGTAAAGCTGGCTGCACGGCGAAATGTAAGAATGTTGATTTCGAAGGTTTTAACAGCGTGTACACAATTTGGTATTAAATACCGACTTTCTTCATCCAGCTGACTCAATACGCCCACGCAGATTTGACTGATGGCTAAGAAAAGTTCCCCCCAATTACTTAGTACGCCTGTAAAGGCTTCTGTGGTTATTTCACGTCATGTACTTTGCAATGGCAACTGGTATCGGATGAACCACTTGAGAAGACTCTGATTTGACACAAAGCACAAACAGCCTCTATTTTTGGGCAGCGACTGTCTATTCTGTCCCAGAATGACAACTGTAAACAGCAGATTTTGTCCTTTTTAGCTTTTTTTAATTTTAATTTCGTTTCATTAGAAAACAAGAACAAAAAAAAAAAAACAGGCGTCTTGATTGATACAGGCATGAAAGGTTGACAAAGCTACTAGCATTAGCATTATATACATAAATTACGTTACTGTTGACTTTCAGTTTCACACTGGACACAAAGCGGTCTCTTTGGTGAGAGTCTTGTGCTTTTTTGACCCGACCAGTCTTCCTCGCCCTCCTGCCTATACAGGCTCTTTATAGTACTTCGCCTGACTTCCTCCTTTGCAGCTGTAATTATTGCTCCGGCCACTAGAGGACGCCACCCAACAAGAAACGAAAACACGAGTCTGTTATAAGAGCTGCTTTCACAACCGACCTATGAGGTTGTTTTTCTGTTGAGGAAGCGGCTGCCAATTATTTAATGACGTTCTCCTCGGAACTATGATCCGAGGTCAGAGCAGAGAAACACATTGTTTAATTCATTCCACTTTTGTTTGTTATGTTTTTGGTTTTGGAAAATGGCTTAACTCAATAAAGGGCAGGACAGATCTGCTACATTACCCGAAACTCTGAAAATAGCAGCCTAAGAACAAAATGGCGCTTGGCCTTGGAGGTAGCACTGGCACCGGCTTGTTGGCTGGACGCGCCAACCAGCAGCTTAGAGAAAGTCTGATGTGAGAAATCCAAAGCTCTAACCACCTCCTGTACCTAACTGTGATGGAATAATTGCTGCTTTGGGGAGAGGGGTTTAGCAAACAGGTCCATTTATCGTTCACAGCGGGTTAGATGAAACATCTTCCCTCCTGATTTCTTCTAATACATCAGTGTGTTTTTTGGTCGCAGAAGTGATGTGTAGCTTTAATTTTGCACAGTCAAGGTTGCCCAGAAGTGCCGATTATCTCCCACTTAGTTTCCCTTGGACACGCCAACTGGCGCCCAGATTTTGTAGGACACCAGTATAGTACGTCAACCAAAGACAAGCACTCCAAGAGATATTTGCACATGCTTTGTGTCTCGGCCAGTCTGGGTTATTCAAGGGGTTTGTTATCTCGGGTCTCCTTCATGCGAGTCGTACACGTCGCCCCTCCGCTCCCACACGGAGGGCCCGACTCTGTGTAGCCCCCTGCTATCGCTGAATACACACCCTCTATCAAACACACACACACACATGCAGAATAACACGAAAGCACGAGCAGGCAGCGAACATCTCGCGCATACGTCGCGCGCACACGGAGGCAGCGACGTGCGCTCTCGAGCACATGTACCGTCACACGGCTCTGAATGTTTCTGGACTCAAGAGGAATGTTGAAGTCTGGCCAGAATTTCGGACAGCTGTGTCTCCCCGAATCAGAGATTTTTTTTAACGGACTGTCCGCAACAAGGACGCGACTTTTGACCCAGAGCCTTTCAGCGCTGGGTTTCCTCACTCCGCTCCTCCGTCTGGCCCTAAACGAAGAAGACGCATTCCTTCTCGGCCGGCTCATTCTTGGATTTCACTTTTGTTTTCTCGAAAACATAACAGCAGAGGGTGTGTTGGATAGAGACGTACTGTATATAACATACGTGGAGATAGAGACATCTGTGTGTAATGGAGATATAGTGGATGGATGAGAGATGGACAATAAATCTTACCGATGGAACCTTTTTTGCAGTCTGTGCAGCGTCCTGCGCTCAAAAGGGTTTTTAACTCTTGCAGATTTGACGCTTACAGTGAATTTTACATGTCAAAGTCTCATGAGGTTGTATAAAGAGGAAAATATGTGAAATCTGATAAATTGCCTCGAGTGATGTCACCAGAGTCTCCCAGTTGGTGCTGAAAACTGCAAGTGTGAAAGTAAAAGTCCTAGTTCCATTCGAAATGACAGATTACTGAAGGTTCAAGGTGATGTCATGGTACAATACAGGGTTGCATAACGAAATGAACCCATAAAACGAACGTATAAAATCCCTCGTGCTACAAACAGAACATATAGACAGTTATTTATTGACATTTTTTGAAACACATCCGAACGCATCCCCTTTGATTGTATTTCAGCACCAAGCATCCGTGACGTAAACACAGAGTCCTCCTGTCTCTGTAAAGACGTGAGCACAACGGTCTCTGATTCCCCATTTCCCCAGGCTGTCCATTTCATTTTCCCGCAACCAGCCTCTCCCTGAAGCAGCCTGGCTGGTCGGGTTGGACGGTCGATAGATGCCATCTGCGGTGATCGTCTCAAACTCTTCTTCTCCGATCCCGATGAATGCATTTCTGTCATCGGTAATGCCCGTTTCAGCATTGGAGCCGAAACAAAATGAAACGGGAATGTTGCGGAATTCGAAGAGGACGCAGGCCACCGCCACTCTTCACATTACTGTTCGATCGCAGAGGCAGCTCTGTCAGCGCGAGAAGAGAGTAACTTTAGGATCACCTCAGGACCCACTCCAAATAAATGCAACTCTGGTGTCTTCCCAATTTAGTTCAGCATGTGCATGCATCATTTCCTGTGACTCAAGTATGCATCCAGTCCGGGAATGGGACACTGATTAACATACGATCATTTAATGGCTATAAGATCATGTCCAAAACTGGTGATGATATGGAGAAAAAATTAATGACTGTAAGATTCTTGGAAGATAAACAAGACCTCCACCTTCGCCGAAAAAAGACAAAAAGATTGCCTCTATAAAGATCTCACTTGCTAGGGAGATGGTTTTCTCACTGTCGGGGGACGGATAAAAAGTTGAGAATAAGACTATAAACACCTCTCGGACACATCCGTCCCTCGTGCCTACTTGTAAAGCAGCACCTGTCTTTATACGGTGTAGAAGTTGAGTCGAGCAGTGTCCGAGGGGCAGAGAGATTAAAAAAAGTCTTTTGTGTCAACAAAAAAAGGCAGGTCGACCGCATGAGCCTGCAGACAAGAGCGCCTGTAAACTGATCCTCACAGTCTAAGCACATCCTCTGTGCTGGGGTCCCTTTTCTGCCAGGCTCACACACACACACACACACACACTTGTCCGTGCACACATTCTTTTGCAGGCTCTGCGAGGGGCAGGCGCAGAGTGTGTGCTGGAAGCTTGGAACTGTTCCTCAGAGTGAGCGTCTCTCCCTCTCCCTCTCTCTCTCTCTCACTCTCTCCAGTCGTTAAGTCAGAGAGCCGAGGAGGAAGGGAAGGCAGAGAGACCAGGGGAGGTCTGACGACATGATCCCAGCTCACCCGGCACCTATTTTAAATTGCACAGATCGATCAATGCGAAGCGCCCACGGTCCGCCTCTGGCTCCGACCCCACTGGAGGAACACCAAGACTTCTAATCGACTTGTCACTCGGCGGGAGATGTGTGCAACTTTTCCTGCCAGGACCAGAATTTAAAAAGTGTCGGTGGGGGGGGGTGCTTTTGGAAACGTAGCATGCGCGAGCGTTCAGAGCAGCCGCTTTCGATGCTGGAGGTCCGATGCGAGGATGGATGGCGCAAGTTCCAGGGCTGACGGTGAGCTGCCCCGTGGTCTGATCCAGCTTTAAAGGGGGGAACATCCAACCGAACGTGAGAAGGAGCAGCTCCGAGAACTTACCCCACCTGCAGCTCTTTCTATTTTTTTTTTACACCAGGCTGACATGATGCTGTGGTGCAACTTCGACCACCACTTGCTCTCTCTGGCAGCACTTCTGGTGATTGTGAGCTGCGGAGGAGGAGAGCAGAGGAGAGGGACGGATAGCAGCAGCACAGGTGGAGGCAGCGGCAGCAGCAGCAGCAGTAGTAGTAGTAGTAGTAGCAGCAGCGGCGGCGGCGGAAGTGGTGGCAATAATTACAGCAACAGACGCTTCCATAAGATCCAGCATGGCCAGTGCACCTACACGTTCATCCTACCCGAGGGAGACGGAGCCAGGGGGGGCTCCTGCAGGGAGGCGAAAGCCGGTAGCGCGCAGCAGAACGCCAACTCTCTCCAGAGGGACGCTCCGCCACCCGAGCCAGAGTTTCCCAGCCAGAAGATCCAGCAGCTCGAGCACATTATGGAGAATTATACCCAGTGGCTGCAGAAGGTAAGGGATCGCAGAATGATCCTGCAGAAGTATCGGCTGTTTATCTATCTGCTGCTTATAAAAGTAGGAATGCAGTCGAGGTTTCTTTTAAATCAGATCCATATTTGAAACGTTGTGCCTCGCATGTTTAGCAACGTTGCACAAGAGCGGAGGACGTCTTTTGAAGCGGTCGCGCTCTCGTACCGTGTTTGTTGAGATATTTCTGTTTTCCGTCGGGTGTGTGTGGTCTCCGCAGAGTGTCTTGCTTGCGGCTTCTCGAGATAACTTGTTTGGGTTTCTGGACGAGGCTCTCAGACAGAATCCGGGACGCGTTTGCTGTTTTTCTCCCGGCCGACGCGTTGTTTTGTCAAAGTGTTTGTCAGAAAGGAGGGCTCACGCGCTTTAGATGTGGGGGGTGATTGTTTTTCTTTCCGCGCGACCGGTTTTCACAACGAGCTGTCAGAGACGTCAGCGACGACACGGAAAACATGCGCGAGGAAGTACTGGAAGGATTACAGGGGCATCTTCTCTGTAAACCGACGAAAAGCAAGACTCAGCGGCGGGATTTATAACACCTCTGCTGTGCCGTTACGTAACCGCGTATGTTATCAGAATTGAACTCTCTGTTCTGGATGCGACACAGCTGCCTCTGAGGACATCACCGGACCGCTTTTGTCTCCGTCTGCCGCGCTCTCTTGTCTATTTTTTTTTTCTCCCCAAACTTTCTCTGGGCTTCTCCCTGGTAAACGACCCTTTGAGTAAATTCCACAGATGTCCGGTTGAGTTGTGCAGCGCGTCGGTCATAGAGCAGAGGTAGTTACATGTCAGTCACCCCCTGTTCTCCAGCGGGCTGTCTCTTTAATGGCAGGAAGTCAGAGCGAGTCCCTGGAGACGCTCGGCGGAGGAAAAGACAGGGAAGGAGAATGCTGCCTTTATTTATTTATTCAAGTCAAGGACGTGCGAGTAGAACTTGAAAACCCAGACTCGCACGAAAACAAAAAATCCGAAACCTGTTTGACTTCTCCTCCAATCATCACTGTTAATGAGCTGATGCGATACACAAACCTCCGCGTTGCAATTTATTTATAGAGCCCACTGAAGTGTTTCATACGCACGAATATGGCTCCGATGTAATGTTAATGAGTTGCAAATTCTGAGGCCATCTCTGATGCAGCTTTGGCAGGCGCTCTGCTTTTCTAAGCTTTGAGACTTTGTGTCTCCAAAGAGAGCGAGGCTATCTCGCCGAAAA
The DNA here is from genome assembly GCA_900302685.1 of Spondyliosoma cantharus. Lineage (NCBI taxonomy): Eukaryota > Metazoa > Chordata > Actinopteri > Spariformes > Sparidae > Spondyliosoma > Spondyliosoma cantharus. Next base: position 86,001 of record OMLP01009566.1, on the reverse strand, counting down.
TGAATACACGAATCAAATAAACAAACCTCCAGTGTTCGGCACGACCGGCTCTCCAGCTCCTCGACTTTCCACAATATTATCGTTCTCCAATGAGATTAGCAGCTCAGAAATCTGTGATTAATTGCTCGGAGCAAATAGTTTCTCGTCAGCGAAAAGCGGCGCAGCGCAAATCAGATCCATGCGTATAGATAACAACCTGATGGATTTGATGGATCGCTTCATCAATATACCCCCCGAGTCTGGTCATTAGCAGTCAGT
>OMLP01009566.1:74276-85712 GCA_900302685.1 Spondyliosoma cantharus | reverse complement strand
TGCTTTTCATTGGCTCTCAGAAAGTAAATCTTTCACTCCTCAGGTTGGAGGAAATGGTCATTCCTCATCAATTAACATGGTGTTGGTCGCAGTGTGTTACGCCGAGATGACTGAGTTTGTAATTAGGGAGGTGAAGTGTTGGAGGCGACTTCGCCCTCGACTTTCACTAAACCAGAGCCGATACAAATGTGTCTGAAGTATTATATGGGGGACGTCAGAGGGCAATCAGGCCAAAAAATAACATCACAATCTATTTAATCTTAATCGCAATCTTGTCTCCTGAATTCTGCCAAGCCTGACTTTTAGTTTGACTCGGGTATTTGTGAATAGAACGAACAGCTACATCTTGAAGGAGAACTGCAATTGCATGTCTGGGTAAGTATCTAACCTACATCTCATAAATGAAAGGGCTGGTCAACCTTATTTCATTTGGAGCCGTTACGTCTTTGATTTTTGCGCCCAACAACGCAACGAGATGACATTTTGGGTCTGTTATGTGGCTTACTGCTCTGAGGTGATTCGCATATCCCTCCAGTGTTTTTCCTTGACCTAATCCTGACACAGGGACGAAAGGGCTCCATATATCACCCAATTAAGGAACCTTAAGCATAGCCATCTATTTGACTACATCCCTTTAGTGGTTTGTTCACATAGTCCAGATCTGCTAAATACGGCAATCTCTACAGTTTCCCTGTAAAGTAGATTGTGATCGATCTTGAAGTCATCCACAATCGAAGATTTTCAGATTTCACCATACATCTCATTAAAGGTCCAGTTCCTCATTCCCAACTGGTCAAATACTAGCACTTTGCGACCACGGCCCACCCGGCGTACAGTCCCAAAGCGTCAGTACTTGACGAGCTGGGAATTCTTACAAACAGGACCTTTAAATAAATATACTACATCTTTTTTTTCTGACGACCTTCCACACCAATCCACCATTTGAGTCAGACTCCAGTGCAGTCTGAAAACCTGTGTGTGTTTCCGTACGGCTCCCAAAAGCGATCCATGTGTCAAGAAAGGCCAGGGGTGAAATAACACCGGCTTTATCTTTGCTCAGTGGACCTCATCCGTCTGTGATAGTACAAGTGATACTATGAAAACAGAACGGCAGCGTTGGTAGACTGAAGGGTTGACTAATGAGACCTCTACGGCGACTTTCTCCTCAGATGTGAAGAAAAGGGGAGCCAGTGAAAACGTCTGCCATCACTGCTGATACCATCAGGCTCTTGTGACAATTTGGGAGTTTTGCGTTACCACAAAATCTAATATTGAGAACATATTATTGCATAAAGGTTATTGGATTATATGCTAAAATGTGTAACGAAAAGAATTAAGTTAAAGTCAATGGATGCGTGCCATTGAAACGCATATTAGACTACAGAAAAACACGAGTAACGAGTGAAGGATTAGCACAAGAAAGGAATTGGAGTCGGCGTTTCAGAGGGGACACTTAAACACACAGTGGTAATTCAGCCTAATTGCGCTGCATGTGGGGGGGAACATCAGGATGCAGTTAACATTTTTCATTGGACAGAAGATTAAGTGTCCCGGCCAGTCTATCTATCTTAATCACGCCAGCGGTTTTTACTGCTTGTCTAAGCAAGAGCTCGCCCTGATGTTGCTCCAGCCAGCCGTGATGAAAGAGGCGGATCGAGGAGACCATTCCAGATAGTAACCCCCGTGCCTGGGCGCTCGGTCCGGTGTGGGGGGTAGACGGCGAGAGTGATGCAGCAAACAGCTGTTGGGGAAGCATTTTTAAGTCTGAGATCTTTCCTTCCTCAACCCAGGGTAGAGTATATGGACCCTGATAACATTCCTGACCAGTCAAAGGTGGCTCGTGTTTGTCCAAGGATTACCTCCCTGGCCTGCCTGCAAAAGCGAGGAGCCTCGGATGAGCGAGGCTCTGATCTCAGGGAGAAAATGCAGCAGGAAGCAAGCTACATCACGTATAAAACAATAATTAACCTTTTTCGATAGGGAGCGTTTTTTTTTTATCGGCACTTACTTGGTGTTTTGCAAGAATAAGATTTAAAGCTAGACAACAAGCTGCAGAAACATGATCGGTCCATGCTGTGTGACTTTTGGCTGCCCCAGACAAGAGTCATTGAAGGTTGGAGTAAATCGATTAGTAGATTCCTAGATTGTACTCTGAGGGAGCAGCATGGACCAAAAACCATTTGCGCCACAACTCACGGCCAGAATATTGGGTCTACAAAATCCACAATGTGACTGCTGCTGCAACCAATGTGTACAGACCAATCGGTCGGAATAGAACAAGAAATGACGTGAATTAACCGGTGAGCTAGTCTTACGCTAACGCTAAAAACATTTACCTCAAACACATTTAGCAAAACCTGCATTTCATGTTGACCATCTTAGCAAACCTCCTCCGTTTCCCCGTTTTATTTTGAAATGCTTACATTGCCCACACAGCTGGATTCCGGAGATCGTGGAGGTACCCGCCAGGTTATAGAAACGCCAGATTGGAGCGGATTGTTGCTTCTATATAAAGCACCGCACTGCCATTCAGGAGGCATTCGTTGCGCCATGTGGTGCATCTCAAATTGGATATTGTACAGTCTGACACAGATTGCAGATTGCCCTATTAGACCCATCTCACACAGTGTGGTAAGCAATAAACTTGAAAGACGGCTAGTAGCGCCTACTTTAAAGGTGCCTTTAGGCCGGTTGTTCCAAAGTCTAGGAGACCTCTAGGCAACGCAAGTCTAAACTTTGACCTTTTAAATACTTGTAACAACCAAGACAGTTGCATCTCGAGGATAGATAGGATCTGTCTAGCACTGACGGAGCAACAAGTCCACAGACACAGCCAGGAACCAGGTGTCTGTTGAATATGAGGCTGAAGGAAGGAGACTTCTAGCTTGACTTCCATGTCGTTACTATGATGTTTGCTGGGCAACTCGTGGAGACTCCAGGAAGCTACTGCTCCCAATCAAGAAACCACAACTTGAAGGTTTTTCACCTTTAAGGAATAAAAACATTGTCTGAAATGTCTCGAGACAAAAGATGAATCACCGTGTAAAATTGGTGAAATTGCCGGAAATGTTAAGACAATTTAAGCACTAGGAGCCTGCGGTATCAGCTTTCGGTACTTACCAGTGTTTGACACATTTCGGGCAGTACCCAACAACCACTGAGTTTTGACACAAAGCTCTTCTGGCTGATGAACAGAGTGCTGCAACGTGTCTTTGTTTCCATTTGCCAGTTACTGTGGCTGCTGGGCTTTTAAGTGAGCTGAGAGTCAATGAGGATCAGTCTCTTGTTGGAAATATAAGAAAGGATGGGTCATTCACGATGAAGAAAAGGTTGCATTGAGTAAAACGCAGATGAAACACTCACTGCACGTTCTGAGAACATCCTTTCAGCCTCTCCACTATTTCAAGGACAATGAAAACTTGGCACCGGGAGAAGCTCAGCGAGCCAAATTTGGCTCTGTTCTCGGGAGTGACGGTAATAGATCTTCTCCTTTCCCCTCCTGGTGAAGACAGTAGAAAGTGGGTGAAAGCTGTGTTTCTTGAGAAGGGCGTCCTGTGCCAAACTAAGCTGTTGAACAAAGAGGGGAGGGGGGAGTTCAATCAGCTGCGTTTTTATCCCTGTGAAATTCCCATCACACTGCCTCCAGACGAACATGACTGTGCTGCACAAACAGCGGTTTAAGAGGATATGTGGACATGTGGGCAGAAGCTTGTTTCCCTTCCATACTGGGAGTTCATCGGAGGAAGAGTGAATATGTTTCTCTACTTAATGCTATCAGAGGGCCACACAGCATGTCCGGGGATCCAAGGAGAAACCTATCTATTTTAGGGGTGACTGCCTCTATGAGAGTTTATTTTCACTGATAACACGGGCCAAGACCAACAATCGGACGTTGCGGAGAGGCTATGAAATGCTCAGAGGAATAAAAAGCGCTTCCTTCCCCCGATCCCCAAAAACGTATAAAAAGGAAACCATGGAAATTGCTGAAGGACACTACAATAACAGCTTCCAGAGAACGTTGTCCTGGTTGCAGTTGCGCTATGACTGAGAGCGCAAAAGAGAAACAGAGCTTTCTGCTTAGCGTGTCATGGGAATAGGGGGAAAACATTACAGCCGTGCCACGGTCATTCCACATGGATGTGAAAATGGAGACCGACATAGTTAATGTTCCTGATTTTCAGGAAAGGGGGCATTAAGTAGTTTTGTCACGCTCAATACGGCAAGCCACTTTGTTTTGAGACCCCCTTCCCCCCCCCAGAAATCATATTTCAGTGCAGCCAGTCACCCCAAACCTGCTTGAAGTTTTGATATTGCGCAGACATGTATGTTTTGTGCACGTATTTCTCTTTAAAGCTCAATAAATGAAGAAGAAAATGTTTCTGAATGTGTTTCTTGAATCTGTCTAGTTTACCTTGCTACAGCTATAAAGCAAGCATTCGGTTCCTTTTCCATCAGTCATTTCGGTGAATCGCTCTCTGGTGGGCACTTTGGAGGGGATTTATTTTGTTTTAATTACGAGGTTATACATTTGGCTAAACGCGATTTATGATATTCCTTCTGAAAACATTGTAGCCAACGTGTAGCTTGGCACCCGCTGATGCGTCTGTGAAATAAATTGAGAGCTTCCACTGATAGGTTTGTGTTTCCATTCCCCCTCGGGGAAATGTTCACTCGGCATAATGGTGCTAATTTTTCTTCATTTGGTTACCAGAGGTTATGTGAATGTGGGTGCTCTGCGGCGTGTCACTCAGGTAGGGAAGTGAACCGTTGAAACCTGGATTAATTGATTTTTTTGCCCGTTTGAAGGCAGCCAAAAAAGCTTTAAGCGTTGAAAATCCCTTACGAAAACGTCATATGAGAAATGTGCCTTTATACAGGTGAACTCAAAGGTGAAAATAATGTCACATCTTTTTTTTTTTTTTTTTAAACATAATTCACATGTGAATGAAAAACATTCATATGTGATGGGATTTTTTAACACAGATTCAAATTTTTAATCATGTGAAATTATTCTTTATGCGTGAATTCTGCATTTTCACATATGATTAGCTATTGGCTCATGTGAACTAAAATTTGAACATGTGACATTTTATTCCACGTGGATAAAAGTTTGAATCACAGGAAATGTGCTTGTTCACATGTAGATTCCACATTTTCACACATTTTCACATGTGAACACAATTTTCGAAGATGTGCAAATAAAATTATGTGAAATGTAGGACATATTTGAATTTGAAATCACGTGAAATTTGCTTCTTTATGCATGAAATTCCACATGTTCACATATTAATGCCTATTTTGTTCTATTTCCATATAATGAAAATGTAATTGTTACATTTTCACATGTTAATAACATGCATTTATTTGTTACTAACTTGTTTTTCCATGTGGATTACATGCCACCACTTTCACTTTGTGGTCATTTGATTGATCGTTAACATGAAATGTCGACTGCATTTGAATTTGAGATCACTTTAAATTTGCTTCTTCACACTCGAGCTCCACATTTTCACACATTGTCTGGGCAACTGGACTGAACTAGACAATTCCACAGGCCTTTTTCACAAAAATAAATACAAATTTCCACATTAGAAATTCACATTTTCACATGTGAGTTACATACATTCCCACGTCATACATGATTCTAATGTACATTACAAATTCCACATGTGGTAAAACCAAAACAATCAGCTGAAAGATGCTAAAACTATCAGTAGAGTTGTGAATGACTTCACAGTTAACTGAGTATGTAGCAGCTTTAACGTATTATGGATGTGAGTGCTCTGTGGTTTGTTAACCAGGTCTGGAAATGATATTTAGATATTTTATTCAACTGTGTCATTTGGGTATGTTATTCTAAAATGGCTGAAACAAGAGCAAAAGCCTTTTTTTCAAAGGAAAGAGTATAAATAATATTATTTTGGGCAGCCAAGTGGAAGTCATTAGTACTGAGAGTGTAAGTTATGGTCAGATGACTTGCCAAAAGCACAAGGTTCGTGGCTGTATCTCCGCCACTGCTAAGGTTGAGTGATTATGAGCCAAATATGAGATAGTAATGGCTTAGATAGAGCGAAACGTTAGACATTGTAGTCAATCTGAGTGCGCAGTTAGCGGGGAAGTAATGTGGTGTTATCACATCCTGCCGCAAATCACAACTGTGTTTGAACTTGTTTCAGTCGCAGAACCGGCTGTTATCTTTGTTGTATTTTTGTTTTATAATGACTCTCGATAAACAGAGCAGATGATAATATTACTCACCCGTATCTGCTGCTATTTATTTACTTATCCTGCGGGCCTCAGGTTCATTCAGGTTGAGCGCTTGTAAATCAAGGTTTGATGAAGGTCGGGGGAACTGAAATGGCATTGAAAAACAACCGTGTTGGAGAATTCGAGCTGGATACCGCAGGACGTCCACACAGTGTGAATTTACAATAACGTGTCAGTCAGGTTTTTCTTTTTTTTTATGGCTGCCTAACTTCCAAGAAAAGATAGCACTGGGAAAACATGCATGTCTTGTACTGTGGGTTCTGGCAGGGTGCAGGAGAATGAAAAATCGGATTACAGTGCAAGTTGTAATACTCTATGCTACTTTCCTTATTTTAAGTTCATCCAATTTTGAAGTTTACTTGTCTGATCCTCTTGTATCTGACAATTATTAATCCCAAAGCTAATATTGTAAAGTCTTGCAAACTGGGGAGAAACATTCCTGAAGCCTCCCCACATGCTGCCTCTGAGGTCGTCTCTCCCCGCAGCGTCTCTTTGACGCGCTCCGACAGATGTTGCTTTTTGAGAGGATGTCTTTGTCTGTCAACGCTGGGGAGCCTTCCAGAGGTTCCAGAGGACGGAGCCGCTTCACCTTTTCTTGGAGCGGAGCCCGGCGGACTGAGTGTTGCTATGGTTTCAGATTGAGGAAACAAAAAGAATCACAATCAGATGGTTGAAAGAGACGTTTAAGGGCTGGAGAATGTAGAGAAATGTCAACTTTTGACTTGAACATTTGTGCCTGAGTCACCTCCTGAGAGATAGTTTTTTTTTTATCTGCGATGGTTTGTTTATTCAGTGTTTACTAGCCCCAAACAGCCAGATTAGATTCTTTACAATACATTAGCTGCGTGCAACATAAATTCACATGAACTCTCAATTAATTCAGCGCTCACTAGAGACTCTGATTCACTCTGTACTTTTCCCCTGTCCTCTCTGTAACTTTACATTCATGAAGTGCATTTCCCCTCCAGCTCCAGTCAGCAGTCAACATTACATTAAACGCCCGACATCGGAGATCACCTGCTGCAGTCAGGTCGATAAATAGGCGTGAAGATAAATCCAAAAGTTAAATAGTAATTTCCTGTCGGTAAACGGCTCTGCATCAGAGCAGAATGTGACTCCAGGTGTTTATTCCTCCAGAAGGTCTGGCTCTGAATTCTACACAGCTACGATATGTAGGCTGCATCTGAAGGTGTTAAAAAATACTAGTACAGTGTGGAATTAAGAAAAGGTCTGTAGAATCAGTCAGAGTTGTGGAAAACTAATGACAGGAAGCAGGTAAAGGTAGTATTGTGCCGAATAGATCCTCAAATGACGGATGATTGGCCCCGTTGTTGTTCCTGTGGCGGTTGCGATAGGAGCCACTAATTCTTAAACCTCCGTGTCACATTTGGGAATTACCTCACTATTTATTTAATCTTCCTCCGTCCTGGTGTGGGCGATTTATCGTGTGATTTATCAACTTGCGATTTGAGACACACACGTCTTGATGGGAGACAGTCTGGAACTGCAGAACGGCAGGCTGATTATACCCCGTCTCTGGTTTTTCTGTGGGTGGTTTGGAGAATCGAGCGTGTCGGGGTCTCGGCTTATCGGTTAAGTGCCGTGATTAGTGTGACACCTCATTCAGCCTGCACACACACACACACACACACAAATATAAAAAAGAAAGATATAGCGGCACACCGTTATACACACCCTAAAATCTGTTTTGAAAACACACTTCTTACCCTGTCCAGAGCTGTGTTTTCCCTGTCTGGGACCAGAGCCAGGCTTCTCACATTCCACACAATACCAGGGCTGGAGCTGGCACACAGGCTGCAGACGTATCCCCCACTGTTTGAAAATAACACCCACAAAACATAGTGCAGCGCAAGTCGAAAAGCCCTCATAAAGCTATCACATTTTTGACCTTTCAACACATTTCTTTTCTCGTTCTGTCTTTCCAGCTCGTTGCTCTTTAGGTGAGACCCCAGTCAGTGATGTCAGAGCAGGTGATTAGCTGATGGAAAACACCTGCTGTGCTTTTTGCATTTCATGCTTTGATGGAGATTCAGATGCAGCAGTCCAACATTTTCCCGATGTTCCTGATTTTGATAGGCAAACTCCGGGTACACCGGTGATGTATTTGTTTTGTTGTAAATTGTAAGTTATTGCAAGATAATACGAGGCTGTAACAAATGACTCCTTATCTTGGTGCGAGATGTGGGATTTTTTTTGACATGCTGACGCTGTTTTTAGTGCAGGTTTTAAAGCCATGGGATTTGAACATTTCTGAATATGGTGAACAAAGTGGCTGCATCACAAACAATTTTCAGCATTTGTTGGAACTGACTTGTTAAATCACTTATCAAAATATATTAGGCCAGAATACTTCAAGTAGAGATGCTACAAAAAAAAAAAAAAATGGGTTTCTTTTAGAAGATTCGTAAAATGATACTGGTACAATTGTATGATGACACCTCCAGTACTCCCTCTCCTTTTTGCTCTGTTTTGGTCTCCACCAGCTCCCCAAGAAATGATCTGGTTCCTAGGTTGCTAAATGCTTCACTGTCTTTATCAGCTTGTGTCTGTCTGCTGTTTGGTCCTGGAGAGGTACCTTAGGATCGGTTTCTGAGAAAGGTTGTCTGACAACAGCTGCCTGCTGTGTGCTGAAAACAGTACTGATAAGAGCAGTGAGACTGAATCAAAAAGCTTTCGGACTTTAAAACCAAAACAATCGCCTGAAAGCCTCAGAACTGATGGCACCTTGTCAACCCGGTGCTGATCCAGTCTATCAGACGAGTTAATCACAAATTAAATGACTTTTTTCTGTTTCTGTTTGACACGTCAACGTTAAATGTTTAATTTTACCGTTTAGTAATGTGAAACGTTTTATGGCAGTACGTGCTGATTGTTGGGTTTGGCATTCACGAATGTTCAGCCTCTGCAGGGGCATGCTGCACACCCTAAATTACAAAATTAGTTAAACACAACTGCAACAAGCAATTATGTTTGACGAGGCTTGGTTGACCTCAAATGGTGTCATGAAATGTGCTTTTAGACTGAGTGGATGCAAGAATGTTCCAGACCAAAGTTCTTTTACCATCACAAGAATAGTCCTTGTGTATCGCAGTAGCCAACTAGAGAGTCGTAATCTGTGCTGCTGTGCGGTGACCCGACAGGAACTCGCTTATAAATCTGTCAGGGATTGAATAGATGGATGTGCTTTTTTGGTCTGGCTTTTAAAACAAAAATATAAATGCTTACAAATGGTTTCTTGATGTTTATTTAAATTGACATGTTTGCGGCAGTTCTGAGACGGGCCGGCTAATCCTCCAGAGGTCCTGAGTGTGTGTCACACTAATGTCCATTTCAGCATATGTGTTAGTGCACGACAGTGTTTGACGTACATGTGAGTCTGTGTTTGGATGAAATGACCCTCGGCTTAACTGATGGCCTGTAAATGATCAAACGTGATGTTAGCTCTCCGGACCGGATACAGTCATGAGGTGAGGCCCGGACATGGAAGAGGCTGTGACACTTTCTCAGTGACTGTCAAACAGCACTCACATTATGAACGAAGATTAGTACATCATAGTGATGCATGATGTTTAGAATAGCACAAGACATATTAGTTAGTTATGTCAAAGCAAAGAATTTCTGAACATTGTCCGGGTGACTTCCTGTCTTGATTTATGTCCTAAAGTTAACAGCGAGTGTACCTACACAATGTTTTTGCTTGTAGAGAAGAGCACTTTTGACTTTGACTTCCCTGGAATGTGATGAACTGTTGAACAGTTGACAAAACAATGGAACCTCAAGGTCCATTTTTTTTTGGCAGTTCTGGAGCTTTCAGGCTACATTTCTCTGTCCTAACCCAACGTTCTTTTATCTCAGTGACGACCCAAACCCGAACATCATGTATAAATCTTTGTCCGAACCCGGGCCGGATGGTTTTGGGTCAGGTTTCCATGCTTTTTATCACATGACCTTGAACAGTCGTTGTCGTTTTCTAAGTTTTCATTAAACTGTAGATATAGATCTCCATTTTTTCACAGCACTATGAAGACTTCATAATCACGTACAGATTGATCTGTCTTGAAAAACAGCCGTAGACGATATAAATCTCACTCCAATTTACCCAACATGGTCCTCAAACTCTGGACGTCCAGAGCTCCACCAAACCGATCCTGGGCTGAGGTTGGAAAGTTAAGCAAAACTCCATTATTCCACCAAAGCTGACGTGTATTAAAGCACAAAACAAGGAGCACAGATTCATAATAACAATAATCCAGCAATTCTCCCATATTCTACCTCCTGAGGCAGACGGGACCACAGGACGAGCTTGTAAGACTGTTTGTGTTCGGTGGAGTTATGGCTTTGATTCTTCTTGAGCCCGGCCCGATGTTGTAAGAAGGTCTGCGGGAATTCCTGTGCGATGCGCAAGGATGTTTTTGCTTTGTTGTCTGAACATAATGATCCCAGTTCAATAGCGCTGGTTTTGATCATTTAAACCATCCTCGTCCCTGTTTATACGCGCGTCTTGCACACTTCATTCCTAGAAAAAAAAATGCAAAACTAAACAGAAACCTTGCGCACATGAAAGGGCAGTGAGCAGGCTGTGTGTCATCCACGCTCTTCCAAAATCTCACGTCTCTTTTTCTTCCTTCTTATTAAGCGTTTTATCCGAAGAAATGAAAGCCGGACAAATTGCACTGTCAGATGGCCATGTTTGTGTCAACTAATTTTAGACGCGTGACTCACGAACGCATTTATCCCCGCAGCTTTTCTAGAAAGAGCAACAGGCAGCAAGAGACACAGAAAACAGGCGCGTTATCGGCTCTTTCATCCATCATGAGCGGGAGGTCAGGCAGCGGCAAATGTTTCTACTGTTGCTGTAGGCAGCAATACAGAAGTGGCCCGTGAGCCGCACATTATCATTAACACCGGCATCTATTTTTCCTCCTCTCCAACAGCCGTGGTGAACCGCGGGTCAGACCGAAGCCTGCTCCATGTGGAGATGTTTGTCGGGCTACTGCGCCCCGTCTTCCTGCTCATCCCTTTTGTTTAGATTGTGTGTCGGTTTCGGCATCACTCAGGCACACACACACACACTACATCGCCTTAATGTATCGCCGTACTTAAAAGCGCCTCACGCAGCCTGCGATATGATATATAGCCCAGAGTGTG
>OMLP01009566.1:58660-73564 GCA_900302685.1 Spondyliosoma cantharus | reverse complement strand
TGTAGCACTGACACACACACACACACACACAAAAAAAGCCATCATCATCATGAGGGACATTCCCGGACGATAGATTCCCATGTTGGACAACTTGCGTCACAATAAGTACAGACTGCCCCTCCGCTGGCACAAGACCTCTGGATGAATGAGCAGGTCCCAGTTTGTTTGGTTGTTTGGTTTTCGTTACGCATTCCCATGTCTTGGGTGAATGCGAGTACTTCCTCTCCCATACGGCCAGATACGCATAATTAATTGGGGGTAATTTTAGGGCCCACTTCGACATTAGAGAGCGGGATCGTAACCGGAGGATTTTTGAAAATATACATGCGTGCTTATGTTGCAATGCATGCAAACGTATTTGTTTTCACTGAGAAACGAGAGAAAGTGGGATTCTGTTTGAGGTATGAGTCAAACATGAAAGAAACATACAGTATGAATATTACTTCTCTAGGGGGTTTCTGCCCCCTGATGAAAGCTGTACACCCAGTGAGGCGTTACAAGACTTGTTATTAGACATACTGGATATAATTATTGTTTTGAATAAGCTCAAGAAATGAGAATCATGAGGAACTAACTAACTGTGCTACTGACTGATCCTAAAAGTATTTTGATTGAATCAACTTCAGAGTTTATGTTGATTTTTAAAAACAAGACATTTACGTTTAGCTCACATTTAGTGAAAATACTATATTTTTGGGACACGTTAAATTACTTTTTCTTTAATCTAATCATTACATTCAAATTTGGGATTGTAGTGTAGATTATATGTATGTTTTTCATATTCAACAGGTAATAACTGTCGTGATATCTAAATTGATTCTGCTGACAGCACCCAGGCTCTACCGTTAGCTGCTAAGCTACGAGCTTATAGAAAGCTTATGAAGTCTAAAAATAAGGCGCCTGCTAACAGAATTGATTGGGACAACAGGACCCGGGGAGGTTGGAGACTTGCTCTGGCTAACACCCTGTACGATATGTTTTCATGCTTCTTTGTGTGCTTTTTAAAACCATTTCCATCACTTTCATCACATTTTAGGCAATTTCTGAACAAACTACAGTTGTGGATGCAGGCTGTTTAAAAGTAGGTGCTAAAGTGCCTTGCTGGCTCTAAAAAGGTGGGATAATGACCAATCATGTATGACAGATGTAGAATATTTTTAGGTTTGTTGAAAAAACTTAAGCTAAACTGAATTGCTGGCTTTTAAAAGTGGAGTAATACCAATTATGTATGAAAAGATGTGGAATATAATAATGTTTTTGAAAGGCTGAAGCTAAACTGAATTGCTGGCTTTTAAAATGGGAATACTACCAATCATGTATGAAAGCTGTGGAATATTTTCAGGTTATTTGAAAAGCTGAAGCTAAACTGAATGTGGGGCTTTAATTTATTTGAAGTCACACATGAGGAAGCATCATGAGTAAAAATAGTGGGATGACAATGAAGGACTCAAAATATACTGTAGCATGGGAGCTAAACTGCATTGCTGGCTTGAATTTGTATGAAGAAGTGGCTGAAGGAGTAAATTACTGAAACTCAAAAGTTCAATAAAGATGGGGAACATTATAATATTTAAACAGGTGAAAGAATGAACAAGCAGATAAAAGTTGACTACATTATAAATGGTTGGAAATCAATGTTCAAAAACGCGATCAGTGACCTGAGGTGTATTTGCTGCTCCTGGACTCTGGTCAGGAGTCGAGACCAACTCTGAGAAATTAATTTCCGGAAAAGAATTCTGATCATAAAAACAAGCAAGTGTCCTCGCCGCCGTACCAATATCAATATGAGAAAGAGCAAACATTTCTGTTGGATGTGCTCTGCTCCCAGCAGTTCCCATCTCTTTTGGATACTAAGAGAAAGTTCACCCTTCTCATAACACAACGTCGGGACCTGATTTGTTGCACCTCATTCGACTTTTGAAATGAATTGGCTTTTATCTTGCATTTAACAGACGTACAGACGACCCCCTCTGATTCATCTTGCTCCGAGGCTCATAGTTAATCACTGGAGGTATGTCTTGTAGACGCAACACTGTCAGCGTTCTTGATTTAAAAAGCTTCATTCAAGTACTGTGACTTCAGACAGTGATGGCACATTAGTCTTTATAAAAAAGTGAAAGCGAACCTCGAAGAAGTGATGATTGTAACAGTAAAAGCAGATGAATGTTTTGAAATGGTCATTTATTTTCCCAAAGGAAACTAAAAACAGAAACAGTACATCTAGTCTGTTTTCATTTCTCAGGGCTTTTAAGGGCTTTTTACATTTCTGGATCGTTGACCTCATCTCGATAAACATTTAAATCTCAAATCTGACTCAAGTGGAGCCACACATCTGCCAATTTGTGTTTCGGAATCGTGATTTATCGCAGCATTCTTCGGATTTCGCTCAGACTTTCTTGAAACCGAGCCTTGTTATTTCATTGTGGTTTTCGAGTGTTGTAACTTAAAGTAAATTAGGCGTTTATGGGTTTATTTTAACTCTCAACACTGATTAATGATTTACATGGCCAATTGCATATAACACATATCTGACAATAGTAAAAAAAAAAACCCCATGGAAAATCAATTTGGCTTATACCATTTGCCGTTAGGTTCGATGTTCTGATTTGTTTTTATTGCATAGAAACAATCAACAAATCAACTCAAACCCTTACTCGAATATTGGCTAAATGCTCTCACATTTCTTTTATAGCCTGCCCTGTTGACAAGCCGCTGTGACAGAAAACCTTTGAAGCGTGGAAAATGGTGTGCCTCCGAACCTGCCAAACGATTTTTGGGCACCTCCGAGTGAACGCAATGATTTACCCCCGTGATTTATCCAGAGGAACGGTCGGTTTGCTTTTCGGGGTTGTGTACACAGGGCTCATTAGTTCTCTGGAAATGCACAACTGAAACGCGATGGACGTCAACACAACAGCATCTTGACAGGGAGACAAAAGGGGGGAAAAAAGAAGAGAGGGGAAAATGCAAAAAGGAGAGGAGAAAAAAAAAGGAGTCTTAGAGTGAGTGGTGTGTGCTGGCAGCAGCTGGTTTCTTTTTCAGATAGCAGTCAGGAACGTCCTGCTTCAACAGCATTAAGAGAGAGCTAAAGAGAGGAGGGGAAGGGTCTGGACCACCCACCTCACTGCAGACCCCCGTTTCTATCCAACACTTAAATTGTCCCTTTTTATCATTAAGTGTTGGGTCCTTGATTTCAGACAGGAGTTAAAAAGAAATTATGGCTTGTCTTTTCTTGCTGGCAAACATCGATTATTATTTATTAAATGAAAGTGAAACGGGTTTTCTGTCGGCGGTAGCTACCTTGCTGATAAAGCTAACGTTCGCTCGACGGCTCCCTTGAAAGCAGTGCTTCTCTTACATCGTTTCCAATTGATTTTAAAAACAAGAATCTTGACAATAGGCACCTGTCATGCTAAAACACCAGCTAAAGATCATCTCGTCTGGCGGCGTCGTGCTAGCCCTAATAGCAGCTCTGACGAGGTAAAATGTCAGATCAGCATCCTTTTTCATTGTCTGCTTGGCTGCTTAGCTTGCATACTTTCCATTTTCACACAATATACGTCTCACTTTGTTATTGCAATATAGAGGGCTGGAGGGAAAACTGCAAGCGTTGGCTTAAAGGCCGATAACACGCAGAGCCGGTTTCCTGTTTTTTATTTATAACCAGTACAAGAGATGAGACAAACTACTTTAAGCATTTTGAATAGAAAATACGCTTTCATCCAAAAAGTGGATTGTGTGCTTCGTCACAGCCGAACCTGGAAACATATCAGTCGATCTTGTTGTGCTGACTTTAACTCAAAGTTGAAATTCCCGACAGTTGCAACCGATTTGGTGCGGATGCATAGGACTTCTAATAAGAAAAGGAAAAGAGGGATATCATGCTAATGCACGGCGTTACAACACATCGCACATCAAACTCTCAAACTGGTGGGATGAGCTGTTGTGCAACCATGTGAAGTTATGGCTCTCTCCCCATTAATTTGGATAGGAGCCTGGTCTTGTTATCCCACAATTACTATCCAGGGGTTGTTGCCAAGATGGCTGCAAAGTGGCCTAATGTGCCCAAAAGTAGTCTGGTGTAACCTGCAACCCCATAAACTGATGTCACACAGTTAGTTAATGACACCCTGGCCATGCAAGTAATGCTTGCTGTAGGCAAAAGCGGTTTATGCCAACAATTGGTGCATACTTTAAACCAGATGAACACATGTTAAATCCATTCCCTCTCCACTTTTGCACATGTGGTTTTGGAAAGGCCAAACTCGAGGAGATGCTGTCCCGTCTACACCACTTGTTGCGAAAATCCAACATTTCTCAGTGTGTCAGCTCTGGTTGTGTACGATTGCCAAACTGTGATTAGAAAAGTTCCTGTTTGGAGAATTATTTGCGGGAATGGTCCGTTGATCAAACCCACAATTCATTGTCGAGTTGCTATTCTGTCCACTAAAGAATGGGGGACATCTGTTTGGATTATTCATCTGTCTGATGAACACACTCTCTCTCTCACGACATCCTATGAGAGGGGAAGAAAATGTGGCAGCAATTGAGTAAAAAAAGCCTGGGTGTTGGCCACCGGCGCGAAGGTCGAAGAGGTCGAAGACGAGGGTTGTTACTCACCTAATCTTGACAGAGTGTAAGACAGAGAGCCTTAGAGCTGTTTCAAGGTGGATTTAAAACAAGCAAGCCTGTGACTGAGTAAGACAGCTTTTCTAAAATACATTCACAGGGTTCCCGTATCTTTGTTACACAATGCTGACGAGTGACAAGGCAACACCTCCCAAAGCCCTGCTGGAGTGAAACAGAGGCCCCAGGTTTAAAAGAGGTGTGTCAACTTCACCCTTCATTGTCGGTGGGGTGATAAGAAAGCCGTAAGTGCTGGCGTTGGTCCCAACCTGGAAGGGACTCCTTTTTGAGGGTGGGTGGCGTTGGGTAACAGCCCTCCGATGCTCTTGTCCGTTAAAGTGGTCTGAAATGGATCCAGGCCCCAGAGAGTAAAGGGATGCATCCCAGAAGCCAGACCGTCTCAGTAACACCATCACCATCACCTCCCCAACACACACACACACACACACACCAGAGATAAGCAGAGATGTGACAGAGCTCGAGCTTTAAGTGTTTTATACAGTCCAGACTCACGTTTTTTTTTCTAACTCTCGCAGCGTCTCTCAGCACTACCGCCGCTGCTGTTTAGAAAAAAAAGGATCAAGGCCCCTTTTTGGAACGGCTAAATGGGGGAATGTCAGAAAAGTGGTAAACATTTGCAATAATCTGTAACGACGATAGCGGGGAGTATCATCTTGAGGGATTATCCTGTTCTTGGCTCTTAACGGCGTGTCGATTCAGCAGCTCTGCCTTGATAATGTACAGAATGTGCGTGTTGGGGATGTCATCTGATGGATTTTGTAGCTTTTTTGCCAGCGATCGCCTCCATGACATGGTGCACATGCTGCTCGGTTCATCCCGTAACCCAAACACTTGTCGCTCTCCATGATGAAGAGCTCCTTTGCTCTTTAAATCGCCATCCTGCTTTATGTTCTCCGGCCTCGTCTCTTATGTTCTAGACAGCCTAAAGTAGCTTTAGTGAATAATTGCCAATTGTACCTCATAAAATGTCTAAACGGACCCGTCTGTACACGCTGCGTTGTGAGGGTGCAGTTAAAGGTACTAATGGCGGGCATCATTAGTAAAGTCACAGGCAGGCGGTCCTCGGGAACTCATGAAGCCAGACTGGGCCAAACACACCAC
Source organism: Spondyliosoma cantharus (assembly GCA_900302685.1). Lineage (NCBI taxonomy): Eukaryota > Metazoa > Chordata > Actinopteri > Spariformes > Sparidae > Spondyliosoma > Spondyliosoma cantharus. Next base: position 67,816 of record OMLP01009566.1, on the reverse strand, counting down.
CTTAAAACCTTTATGCCTCGGTGTAAAGTAGCACTTAGGGAAACATAAACGTGTGTTTATATGACTCTCACTTTGCAAACAGTGATTTTGTGAAACCAGAGTCTAGATTTAGTCGTTGTAAAAGCAGCCCAGTGTTATTGCACCCTCTGGAATGTATCTAAAAACGGATTTATCTTTATTTTGACGGAATTGGAGTTTCATCTCGTCTCCTCGTTTCTTTTTAAAGGTGTGAGATGTTCCCTCAGCGGGTAATTGAGAAAGTTGTCAACTTGAAATTTTTAAGGTCAGACTATAACTTGAGAAACATTCTTTCTTTAACAAATAAAAAGTTGAATTTGAAACTGTTCCTCCTTTGCAGCTGCAGCCATATTTGGTCTGTTATGACCAGGCGCTTATGGCGGCCAATGTTAGCAAAGTTTAGGTAAATATTGCTGTGTAACGGACACTACAGACTTTACGACTCCTCTCCACTTGTGCTATTGTTACCATAGGTATTTAGCACCAGATCATAGTTTTCACTTGTGGCCACAGTGGCTGCTGCTCAGCCAAAGTTAAGGGTCCCGCTTTGAAGATGTATTTTAAAGATAATGTGACCCCTGTCTGCCTGAAACCCTGTTTTGAGTTTCCCACATATTGTTCTAATCTAAAGATATTCCTCATACTTAAATAGCTGCATCCGGCTGTATAGTCAAAGGGTTACTTGCAGGTTAAAGTGTGTTTACAGGTCTTTGGGAGTACGACTGCATATTTAGAATAGTAGTATAAAGCCTAAAGCTGCATGTAATTCAATAAATTAAAATTAAATAGTCATGTCACTTAGTGTTGATTTTGCATTGTCTGTAACAGAAGATTTTGATCATTTGTTTCTTAAAAGTGCAGTATGTCGAAATGTACCACCTTGTGCATTCATACTCAAAACCAATAGGGGGCAGCCCATCACCAGAGTTACTGCCACCTGCTGCTATCTCTAGCTGCCATTAGCTAGTTAGCTTAGTTAGCCATGGAGCTAGCAGCACGGCACGGAGCAGCCGGGCAGTGTTGGTGTTCGGATATCTCTTTAAGAATATAAAGCCGTCATAACATCAAAACTGTTATTTCATCACATTATGTTGATCATTTCAATTCATTTTCAAATATTATATATTTAAATTTTTTTTTATAATATTGCACCTTTAAACTACCATGAGTCTAACAATGTTATAGGAGTGTGATGCTAGACCAGTGGACTGCCGTTCAAAACTCCTTTTTGAACTCAATTCAAAACGCAATTCATCCAATTACATGCAGTTGTACTCCAACTACCCCAAAGACCTGTTAACTATATACAATTGCTGGACTTACCCTTTAAAGATGACCCCACTTTTTTCCTTGCCCCTGAGTTGGTAGTCTCCATGTAGAAGTGTACCAAACCACAAAGCTTTTAAGCCAAGTTAACTGGTCTGGAACCTGTTTCCAGTCAAGGTCCCAGCCGTGACAAGAATTTACGAGTATCAGGCAAAATTACCATTTGCTTCTGTCATTTCATTGGCTTTTTGACTCTATCCCTTGATGAAAGTGCAGAAAACCGCACCATGAATTGAAATAAACTGGTTCCAGTTTAAGGTCAACTAAAAAATGGTTAAGATTCAATGGAGAAAATCAGTCGCTGGCGTAAGAACCTCACATCTCAGTAGAAAACATAGCCGCACAACCTTTGCAAGCTCATCATGCACTCATATTTATTTCACCATCTCAATCCCAACTGATGCGAATTTGCATTTCAGTTCTGGCAGTGAAAGCAAGTATTTGCTTTCACTGCTGACAATAGCTACGATTAGTAGTCGCCGACTGGAACGGCGGAGCGTTTCTCTGGAGTCGAGTTTAGAGACCATCTAAATAACCCAACACCCACATAGACCTATTTTTACGGCGTTCCGAGTGGTGATTTTACATGATTGGGCGTGTTTGTGTAATCTTGTTTCTCCTTGGTACTTTCCGTTTATGACCCCCACTCGATCTAGCCGTGAGTCAGCCACATTCCCTACGAGACAAACCATGAAGTGATCGCTGGGCTTAAGTTTCTATCGGCCATCTGTCCCCTCGGTACCTTTTCTCTCAAGGTGACTTATAATGTGCGGCCTATCGCTGTCCTGTGGTGTTGTGAGATGTATGAGACAGCGAGGTTGAAGTTTTCAAAGTAAAAACATTCTGCACCATCGGCAGAGATCAGAGATTTTACAATTCTATATTGACTGAAAACCATTTCCAAACACCGTCATCTGCTATGGTTCATTATCAGGCAGAGTAATCCATCATTACTGGAGCTCCGTGGATTCCAGACTCGCTGTTTTCTTTCCAATTCCTCGGGCCAGACCATTGGAGGTTATGTGGAAAGTGACACTTATATCAGCCTTATGTAGTTCACAGTTAGGGGAAGCTGTATTATGCCTGAAATCCAGCCCGAAAAAATGTTACATTTCACTTTAATATCGTTGCCAAGAAAGGATATTACATTCAAAAGCTAATTCGTCTTGGCGGACCTGTGCAAATGGCCGAGAACTGGCTGTTTCTGTGGAGGAACGAGGTGATCCATCTCTGCTCTGACTGTTTCATTATCTATTGGCCTGAGATTGATTGAAATGATGCAATTCATCGTTCGTTTTTGTTGTATAGAAACAGGAAAATGACCATTCTTTTCCTGCAACTAGGAATATCTACAGCATAGATGTTATCAAGATTTTATTGCGTCAACACGCAGATAGATTGATTCTCCTGTTAGTTTTAGAAACTAAACGGTCATGAGCACGGGTCCAAAACCAATACATATCCACTTTGTATAGTGTTTAACCTGCTTTGTCAACCTATTCATTCACTGATGTAATCATTAGATCAAATGTAAATTGTACGCATACACCAACACACAGTTGTCAAGATTTGGCCCTGAAAAATGGGAGATCTAACCAAGCGCTTTAATGACTTGTGTAAATTTAACCCAAAGAAGCATTAATGACAAGTTAGTGTTATGGCTGGTTGAAGATACTTTGTCTTTCCTTTTTCCTTTCCTTCGAGTGTGAGCCCTTAATTCTGCCCTCAGCTACACCACTGGATGGGAACTGTTGCTAAGGACACCAACACTGGTGATGTTGTACCGTTTGACAGTGATTTGTCTTGGCCGAGGCGTCCCTGAAAGACATGGCTGTTACAGACCATTGATGAGCCAAAGCTAAACTTGGGATGAAATCTTTTAAAGATGGAGTGGATGAGAGTCTCCCCACCGGCCGATTATTGAATCATCTCAGCATGTGTTCAGACTGAGAGCAACCAGACGAACAAGTGGACACTCAAAATCCAATCAAGTTGGATTTATTTGTACAACAAAGGCATGTCTCTAACCATACACGGATACGGCTCACTTTATCTAATAATCTAATCTAATATTAAAAGATTGTACTCAAAAAAGAAAGTAAAAGAAAGTAAGAGAGACTTAGAAGGGTTAGATCAACCTATCTAACTGGGGCTCTGCAAAAGGAAAAGAAAGGGGGAAAAGAAACTATTGCATTAACATTTAACTGGGAGGAAAATAAAATTAAGAATCAAAGCACAATGCACAGATTGTCCACAGTTAGTCCATAAGGGAAATCTTATCCAACATAAACCTCCATCTCCCTCTTGTCATTGCCTGGAGATAAGGATGAAAGAGTTCTTTCCGGACAAGCTTCAGTGAATATCTGTTCATCTCCTCCAACCCGAGCTAACCGCCTACATCTGGCTGCGCCTATATTCGCTAAACCAATTCTTCACTTGAGTTCAACTCAAATGATGGAAAGAAATATGTTTGTTTGTGCCCATTCCATCGTGTGATCAAAGGAGGGTTGATCAAAAAACTAGATTGAAGTTCTCATGTCTTGATTAAGGTACATTATACGGTATCCCCCTGAACCGGCTTTTACTGTGGGGGACAAAAACAAATGATTTCTTAGAGTTAAGAGCTGCCTAATTTCAGTTGTAAGATATCTTTTCGCACAATTAAACCGTACTGTGATCACAGCAAAGAGCCGTAAATCAGTTTAATCCAATACGAGACCAGTGGAACCAATTGCATCCATTGATTGTATATAGATACGGAGCTTTCTGGTCTGAAAAGTGAACCCAACGCAGAGGTGCCTCAAACCTGCAGCCTTTCTAATGACCCGGTTTCAAAAAGGAGACTGATTTTATATATGCTTATGAGAAAATGACCCTACTTCTCACTTGATTTATTATCTTAGAAAATGGTTTCTTCATGAGTTTATGGTCTCAATCGCTTGTTTAAAGTCCTCTACATGTAAATCATGGTCCAATTTAGAGGAAAATAGATGATAACGCAGGGTATGCTTCAGGGTGTGGCTACTTTGCGATTGACGAGCTGCAACCAAGGCTTGTGTTTTGGTTCTGAGTCAGATCGAATCAGTTAGATCCCACCTCCACCCTGCCATCCAAATACTGTCACTTCTACCTCCAAATAAACCATGATGACAATGGCCATAACGCCAAACTCAAGACTTCCAAATGGTTGTGATGTCACTGTAGGTTCACACTTGGTTGTATCGCATGCTAATATGGCATCTGAGTTACAATGTCTTGGCTTTGGACTCTAATCGGAAGGCAGACCTGAAAAAATGTGTTTCAAAGGATGCATGATATTTTGTTGTTTTTAAATATTTCTACGTTCAGACATGAATGAAACCTCTACAAATACTTTAGGACGTGTTGTGATCAAAGCATGACTAAACATGCAAAATGCTAACGGGAAATATTGTCACTCGGTGGCAGCCACACTATCTCACGATTTCCATGTCTAATCAGTTTTTCTGCGATGGTTTCCTTGGTGCAGATCGAGAACTACATCAAAGAGAGCATGAAGACAGAGATGGCCCAACTGCAGCAGAGCGCCGTCCACAACCACACGGCAGCCATGTTGGAAATGGGCACCAACCTTCTTTCTCAGACGGCCGAACAGACACGCAAGCTAACTGACGTCGAGACGCAGGTAACGGCTCTACAAACACACTCGCACTAATGCTCTCAAGCCTTTAAAATGTGTGTTCCCCACTCGTTTTTATGTCCTTATGTCCTCTTTCTCATGCACTGAGAGCATCCATCCTATGCTCCATTAACCCAACTATTCCATGTTCAACTGCCCCAGAAGGGTTACAGAGGACTGGCCAAGGACAATACCGATGCTATATAAATGCCTTTACCCCTCCTCTGGAGTTGTTTTGCCTGGCTTCCTTTTTTTTAGTGTTTTAAATGAAGGAGTTTGAGGAGGAGGTGATGGAAAGTTGTGAAGTTAGCAATGGGTCAATTTTTGCTCGAGCACTAAAAAAGATAACTGTTTGCAAAGAGGAAAAAAGATAATCATAGCAGAGATGAATATCTCCTAAGTGTTACCATGTGTGGATGAACACTTGACAAAATGAAAACAAAGTGGATGGTTTATATGTGGAGTGTTTTTTTTTTTTGTTTTTTTTCCCTCCATTGTCTCAAAAGCCATAAATACTGCCCCTCAGTTTTTGGCTTCTCTGCAGAGTTTGGTGCATGGTTTTAGCTTTCATTACTGCAGCTGACGCAGTGTTTAAAAGGGCATGTTATAGTCTTTATTACCTTTTTATTCTGTATATCTGTGTGTTCTTATCGCGGCAGGTTCTGAATCAGACGTCTAGGCTCGAGATCCAGCTGCTGGAAAATTCCCTCTCCACTAACAAGCTGGAGAAAGAGTTAATGGTCCAGACCAATGAGATCAGCAAGCTGCATGACAAGAACAGGTAAACAGACAAGGCTTAAAGCAAACAAAACAAAACACATGACGACCTCCATACTGCGGCAAAATTGGACAAAGCTAGACTGAAGAAAAATAAAGATGATCCGAACCGTGCAGAACGCTTTTCACTCTCAGTCCTGCCGGTCTCTGCGGGATTGTGTAAACAAAATCAAAAAGCTTGCTACCAGCTCTCGCTGACCACTTTTCCAGAGCCAGTTGTGTACACAAGAGCATGAAAGGAAGCTCGTCTTTTTCTGTGATGCTCGGTAAATCAGTCTCAAATCCACGGGGCTGTACGCTTTCCACGAAGGACCGCTGAGCGTTTTTGTTGCAAAATCAGGCGATTAAAATGTGGCTTTTGGATCCATTTTCATGTCTCCGAATCGGTGATTGGACCTCTGGGATTGTCTTGATGATGTAGTTTTTAAATGGGTTCGGTTCACATCTCTTATTGCAAGTATCCTATTGGGACTCCATGCAATCACTTTGAGGAAAAAAAAGAACAAAGCGTGGTCTCCGGTGATTCAGACTTTCAGAAGTTATCGCCGGGGCTTACGGAGAGCAATCTCCACGAGCTTCAGCAATTTTGACGTCTTTTTAGCTAATCTAGGGGGAGACATGATTAGCTAATAAATTCGATGTCAGCTTATATCATCTTCCAGGCATTAGATTGTACAGCGGTAATGTTTATACTGAAAGGGCTTAGTCATTTACCTCAGATGGGTTCGCAACGTGCGTGATGAGGCATATGTTGTGCGGGGAACACATAGCAACCAGACCTACAGACATCATTATTTTTATTTCAGTCTCACGGGAACCTTTTTCGCGTTTGTGTTCGCATATTGCTCACGGAGAAATAGCTGTGAAGTGAAGAGAGCGCGCTGTGATTGCTCGTCGTGTCCGTCAGAGCAGTGTGTCAGAAAGTGGAGGAATTTATTCATTTAGATGTGATCTGCTAAAAGTCGCGCATTACATAAGCGGCAGGCTCACCCGTTGGTCAACATCATGACAGAAAACAATATTCAATCCATATAATCTGTGAAAACAAAACTCGGTCCAGCAGTTGTGGATGCCCTGAAGGAATGACAGTCATTAACAACTTCTTCATCTTCCATAACAAACTCCTCCTGTCCCTCAGCCTCCTGGAGCAGAAGATGTTAGAAATGGAGGTGCGACACCGTGAAGAGCTGGAGACGCTGAAGCAGGAGAAGGGGAGCCTCCAGACCCTGGTGGGGAGCCAGAGCGGGGTCATCAGAGAACTGGAAGCCCAGCTGAGCCGGGCCACGGGAAACAGCACGGCGCTGCAGAGACAGCAGCAGGAGATGATGGACACCGTCCATAACCTGCTCAACCTCTGCTCCAAAGACGGAGGTAAGCACACTGGAAGTACATCTCACATCCTGAGAGGCCTGGAACTGTTTCAGCAAGTCAGAGATTTACACGATAGCTGTCACATAAGAGCGCACACTGGCTGATGTGTGGTGCTGAGGATGTGGAAGAAGAAAGTCACAACATATTGGGAGTTTAACTAAGTCTGATAGCTTTGACAGTATATTGTTGGACCAATCAGTGAGAGGAACCAGGAATGATTTAGATGATGACAACCACAAGCAAGGCTGTGTTTGAAAGTCGAACGAAGGACACAGACTGTGATTTTCCAACTGCAAGTCTTTAGGTGTAGGTATACTGTAGGTACAATCTGACATTGCCGTTATGGCTATGCTAGTGATATGGCCCCGGAGTCAGAGCGTCTGTTGATCTGACATCTGTTAAATGGACTGCTAAGTAATTCTGCGCAGAAATTCCCATGTCCCCAATCGGACGGAGGTTCCCGACTCCGATGACCCCCTGACTTTGCTTTCAGCATCACCACAGGGTCGACATTTGTGGTTTTGAGTGAAATGCTTCCACGGCTATTAGATTGAGACACAGACTCATAAACGTAGTCGTACTCTCCGTGACGCCCCCCACGGGTTTTCGGAAAATCCATTGTGAAACTCATTGTGGTGGCGAGGAAGCGGAGCCAGGGTGGAGCTGAGGCTGAGGCTAGCTGTCACTCAAATCAGCCACACTCTTAATTATGCATAACTTTTTAGCCTTGATATAATGTAAACGAGTGAGTTGGATATAAAACATGATTTCGGAAGACTGTGCATGTTGTCAGCTGCAGTAATGCGAAAGGAGGGCTCGTTTTGTCAGCTAGCTAAGATACGGGACCGGCGCTACGAGGTTTTCAGTGAGCTTACGCCGACGGTTGGGTGTGTAGTCTTTAGAATTACGTACTTTCAAAATCGTATACTTTGACTTTCTTGCATTGAAAACGATCTTTACATTGACAAACACACGTGTAGGCTAATTAATGGCACAATTTGAACGGGATTAAAACAATTATTCGGCTACCTTCGCCTCTCTGTAGAGACCCAAAACCAATTTTGCACCAAGTTATGAACATGTTTATTTCTGCTGTACAGTTTAGCATTTTGATAAAGGGGTGTATGAGGATTGACTCACTTTTGGAGCCTCGAGTGGCCATTTGGGGAACTGCAGTTTTTGGCACTTCTGCGTTAGCTTAATTTTTTAGCCTTGGAGGTTGCCGTTTGGTAACAAATATTCATGTCGCCCTCAGGATGAACTATTTTGATCCCATTTCACTTCAGTGCCTTTATCAAGTCAAATTTTGAATCTTGTCCAGAACTATGACCAAATCCCTTTAGCTTCAGCTGCACTCTGTGCAAAGTGTTTATCAGGAAATGCTAAACCTGCTAAGCCTCATCCGAATGTGGTGAAGAAGGTAAACATTTTCTAAACATCAGCATGTTGGCATTGTCGCTGTGAGCCGAGGTCAGCCCCGCAGAGCTGTAGCATGGCTGTAAACATTTATTCCTGATTCACTTAGAAACCATGAAGCGAAAATCAAGAACATCCTCCGTGCGCCGGCTCAGTCCAACCGGGCGAGGAAAAGTTTATGTTATGTTTCGGGGGGAGGACAACACGTCAGTCAGTCATCTTTTGGTTGCTCCAAATATCGTCCATCTCAAACAGCGTTGACCCTCACCCAAGAAAATGCCTGCCGCCCCGTGCCAAACCACAGCGTGCAGAAGAAAGTTTGTGGATTGGCCGCTCGACGCTTAAACAGCGAGGCGCTGCGCTCGACGCTTAAACAGCGAGGCGCTGCGCTCGACTTTGTTTTGGATTACTTACTTCCTCTGGTCAGATGTTACAGCTGCTGCGTTTTTTTTTTGTTTTTTTTTTACAGTCCTCGTGAAATTATGATGACACCAGTTGTATAAACCTCGCCCCATGCCGAGAGATACGGGATGCACAGGCTATTAAATTCTGCATCGTTGGGAGCAGCGTGAAGAGAGAAACACGGTTCT
>OMLP01009566.1:1699-30919 GCA_900302685.1 Spondyliosoma cantharus | reverse complement strand
CTGACTCCCTCCTCTTCCTCCCCCTTGATGTGTTTCAGGCTGTTCCTGAAAAGCCACAGTGGGACCGCAGGCAGACAGAGCAGTCTAGTAATCCACGGAGCAGACTTCAGCACCAAGGACATGGACAATGACAACTGCATGTGCAAGTGTGCGCTCATGCTCACGGGCGGTAAGTGAAGCCAAACAATGCATTGCAGTAACATATGCACTACAGAACTTGAGTGTTAGTTTTTGCTTTATTGAAGTGCAGCACAGACAGAAAAATGAGTGATAAGACAATCAGATGATATGTAAATACACCAACAGTTTAGTTTCACCATACAAAGTTGGAAAACGTGTTAGCAAACAGAAAAAGTTGCTTGTTTACATTTAATTACAGCAGACACTACATTAAGCAACATTAGCATTCATTTGGAGTACCGTCTCTGGTTGCTTGATGAATACAAGTCACCTCAATTTTAGCTCTGTTTTTGGTCTCCACCAGCTGTTTAGCTGCTTAATGCTCCACCATGTTCACCTGTAAATTGCTTTTCTGACTCACATGAAGTAAGCCTTGCGTATAGGCCCGCCATTGGCGCTACATCCTGCCAAAGACTATTGTGATATGTTAATTAGTTTATTAGCTAGTCGTCCTGAGGTCTGAGAATATTTATAAAGAATACAAACAAGACACAGTGTTTATTTCCCTATACGGGTTCATCTAGACCCTTTTTCCAGCACTGGCACAGCATTAAATCATACTGTACTAGCTAGTTGATAACTTTGTCTACTGTTTGATGCCAGTTAGGTAGAGAGTTTTTCAGAGCTTTAATAAAAAGTTTTGATTTTTTTCAGGTCAGGTAAAGTTGCAGAAACCAACACAATTAACTTAAATATGACATGCTGAAGAACTTAAAGTAAGTTCCGTAAAACTGAGGGGTCTTCTGATCCGCTGGTAATGTGAAAAATACAGACTAGAGCAGCTTTAAATTATAATTTCACCGTTTGCCTTCATTTTCGTATTATCCAAATAAGCTTAGCTAGCCTGCCTGCCTCGTCCAAGTTCTTGTGTTTCTTACCCCATCAGACGTCTCCACTTAAATTCAGATTCCAGCAAATGACATGGGGAATACCATGTTATTACTACCATTACAAATCATGGGTTAAACTACAATAAAAGGGCCCGAGATGTCATAAATCAGAATGATCCTTTAAGCATTTTTATTCTGAATTGAATACACAATAGAATGATGTAACTATCCCAAAAGCAGATTTCTCTGATTGGCTTTACGACCAACGCCACAATGTTCATTGCCCAGTCATTAGTTCAGGTCATTATGCTCGCAACCTGCGCTTGCAACACATGCAATAGGCTAACGTGACCACTTATACATCTATCTGCACCTATTAGCTTATATTCCGCATCCCTCCCCAGTTGTGCTGTGGTTGGAAACGAGCGCCTTATAAAAATCCCTGGGCGCGGCACCAAGTGTCAGAGAGATTTAAAATGACTCTGCTTCTCCTGCTGTGTAAGTGGAGCCCAGTGACCCTCGCTGTCACCTTGTGGCAGCTCTATTGCTGTGCAGCCCTGACCTGGTACTAATCAAGCATTTCAAAGTACAGATTTGAGATCAGCATTACCTCTTAGGTCATTGCAAATGCAGTGGGTTAAAGGGAACTGGCGTCTGATCGCTGATCAACACCCCTGCCCCGATCTGATTCATAGCCTGCCTATGGCCAACCACAAAGGAAAGGCATGACAACATGTAGCCTGAGTCAAGGCTGGTCTGAACCCAGCTCCGGGATGGCTATAGCATGTACAGTATATCATTTGATTTATTCCCTGCATTTACGAGAGCAGGGCTGACACCAAATGATGTAAGTGTCTGGACTATACAAGAGGAACATACTTCCATGCTACATTTATGAGGACAATGCAGCATACCGTGTCAAGAACACAGAGGAAAATATAATGTGGACACACACATACTGTAATGTATATATTTACCCAGCTCCAGAACATACAGTAGGAAGTACGGGGGGGGATCCCTCTATCATGAGAACAAACTGCACAAGCCGAGATTTCGTTTTCAATAGAGGACATCACCACTGTTTTTACAAGTCAGTAAAAATCTCTGGTCTGGAAACAGAGAGTATACCGATCATAAATCCCAAAGGATTGCTGCTGTACACGCTGAATGTTTACGTGGGTGTCGGCTGCGGTGTGGTCCGCAGTTTATCAACAGATGAGGGATGGTAAGAAGGGTGTGTTCGCTGCAGTCTGCATCGCAGTTTAAGGGGAATTATATGACAAAACAGCAGGTTGCACGACACACATTTTGTGACATCCTGTTGTCAAATTCCAGTGGACGTTAGTAACTCGCAGTTATTAACCTGTTAACTGTAAAGACTCTGCAACAACTGAACTGGTGCCTGTTGCATTATCCTTAGGGTGTCCTGGGTGTTCAGAGGAATTTAAACCCACTGTTGTGAAACATGGGCAACAATCGGTGGGATTAAGAATACACATAAAAATTATAACAAACATGATCAAATATAGCTAAAAAAATGAATACATTGTAACATTAAAGGTATTTGGAGTAAAACTAGGATTGTGCATGGTGTTGAAACTGCAGAACTGGGGGAAAATTCCCCCGTGGGTTTGTCAATTTGAAAATATCGACTATAGCAACTTTAACCTTTCACGTCGTCGGTTCATTTGCAAAGATATCAAGTGCAGCTGTGCCTCTGAAAGATTCCCAAGTTCAAGGGTCATTCCTCATTTAATTTAATGTAAAAAAAAAAAAAACATCATTGCAGATCAAGTGCAATTTCACATTTGATTCCCTTTGGCACCAGCAACCTGAAATTATATGCAGCCGCGGAAATGTAAGGAGGCGTCCACCAGTTTCTGTGCTATGCTGCATATGTGTCTTATGATGAAGTAGCAATCAAATTGAAATTCATATGTGTGCTCCATGCCAGCAACAAGGGCGGAACATGGCCCCTGATTACCGACAGGTCCTGTGAAATGTCATACCGTCGGCCGCGTGGTATTCAGGTCTGAGAGGAGAGAGAGGAGAGGCGCTGCCATTTGCGGCTGTGTGACTGACACATGCCATTCCTCGCATATGTTCTATATCTGACTGTATCACTGAGGGTGTGCAAACTATATCAGATATACGACTTGCCAGATTAGTAGGATGGAATAAATGCAATGGTCAGTAAATATCTGTTACCGGATATTTATGCTTGCAATAATAATAACACTTTATTGTGTTTCTCCTTTCTGCTACACTTTATTTGAAGGGGGTGTGCTTAAGACAGACATGACATCATCACAACCATAACATGATACCCATATTGTTTCTTTATGAATGTTTTTGACTGTCCATTTGTCCATTATGTCACTTTTAATCCAAAGTTGACATTGTTTAAGATGTCTTTGTTAAGACAATTTGACATTAACATTGAGGTAATATTGACTTGTTTTGATGTAATATACTTAACTTGCGGCACATTCACTACTAAGTTACATATGTAACTAAGATAATTATTTTAACCCATACATGATCTTTTCATAAACCTTAGCAATTAGTTTTGCAGCCTAAGCCTAACCAAGTAGTTTTGGGGTCTAAACCTAACCAAGTAGTTTTGGGGCCTAAACCTAACCAAGTAGTTTTTCAACCTAAACCTAACCAAGTAGTTTTGGGGCCTAAACCTAACCAAGTAGTTTTGGGGCTAAACCTAACCAAGTAGTTTTGGGGCCTAAACCTAACCAAGTAGTTTTGGGGCCTAAACCTAACCAAGTAGTTTTGGGGACTAAACCTAACCAAGTAGTTTTTCAACCTAAACCTAACCAAGTAGTTTTGGGGCCTAAACCTAACCAAGTAGTTTTGGTGCCCAAACATTATCAAGTAGTTTTGGGGTCCAAACCTAACCAATTAGTTTTGGGGCTTCAACCTAACCCGGTAGTTTTGGGGCATAAACCTAATCAAGTGTGTTGTTCATATATACATGTACATTTATTCAGCTCAGAGTCCTTTACATTTAGTTATATATCTCAAAAAACATTACAATGCAAGAACATGGAGGTGAAAAGGATTTCACAGAAGTCGCTTGGTTGTATACCTCTACAATAAAAGTAAGCTGCCTCTCCATATTTAATTGCTGGTACATTTAATGCTGTAATCTTAAATGACCTAAGGCCTGAGTATAGAGTGAGAACGCTGTATTGGGGTCCTGAGCCATTCAGACCCTTGTAAATTAGTAATAAAAAAGAAAAGAGACAAGAGGTGTATGTGTGGCTTTAATAATAAAATAACCGTGCTCCAAGTATAAGCACATCCACCTTTCCTCTAAATACCAGATGCACTGTACGTGAAGGAAATCATGAAACGTATCACCTTGGCAGTAGAATAAAAGTTTCCCATGCCATTCACAGCGCTGGAGCTCGTGCACATGCACTCTTTGCTTTAAATAGAAAAGAGGTACCGATGTGTTCAGCAACAGGTAGTGGCATGCCAGTGAACCCAGTGACAGTAACACATTGAACAGATAGCGGTGAAATGGTGTCTGAGCCATGCCCCTGTAGGAGAGGCCATGGGAAACTTTCAACCTTTACCAAGGACGTGTGACTTTATCTACACCTGGAATACTTAATCGCCTAACTCTATAATTAATGTCCAAATTTAAATTCGTATGTCCTTGTCCTTCTTCTCTCTGCAGGTTGGTGGTTTGATGCCTGTGGCCCGTCCAACCTCAACGGCATGTACTTCACCCAAGGGCAACACATAGGGAAGTTGAACGGTATCAAGTGGCACTACTTCAAGGGCCCCAGCTACTCGCTACGAGCCACCGTCATGATGATCCGCCCCTTGGACTTCTCCTAGTCCTTTGAACATCCGAACTTTTTAACTTCCAAACGGCTATGTAGCACATTAGAGGGACGCTTCGTATTTTATCCTCTTGTCTCATCTCATTTCGCAGGCCGTGGGAGTCACCCAATGAATCTTTTATTCAGCCTTGTTGTTCCCCAAGAGAAGCTGTGCTGCTGTTGCAACCTATTCTCCCCGAAATGAACCGAAAAAGCAGCCATGGGGAGGAAGACAGTGTACGGCATGATCCTCCTGAACTGTTTTCTGTTTGCAAGCAGGAACTTGACCTTATTTAAGGACAAATGTACGAATGTCTCTCATGCCTACGATTTGCATTTCAGTTGTCAAACCACAGTTTTCTTGGGGACCTGCATTGTAACAATATGGAGGACTTGAACTCTTCTGAATGTAAAGCAGCTACACCAGTGCAGCACTGACTCTTAAAATGCAGGACGGAACTAATCCGGTCCGCTCCAAGGAGACGAAAGAGAATTGTGGCTTTTTTTTTTGTATTAAAATGTTGCTCACAGAACCCACAAATATTACGATTGTATTATATATTGTGTTTTTAGCATTATTTTTGTTATTCCAACTGTATACATTATCCAAAGTGAGACGTCTTTTGTACTGTACAGTGTATACTAAATTTCTGTCTGCATTATGTATAAAACACACGCTCAGTTTTCAAAATGACCTTGCAATGCAAGTGTTTGGTAATAGTTACAGGGGTCACTTATATTTGCTGGCAATTACACACTAGCTGTCCTGACGGAGTGTGATTATTTTTAGAGTTCAAGATGTGAGGTTATTGGATTAGATTCTGGACCGAGATACATTTGCTTTTGTTGTTGGCCGAGAAACGACTAACGGCTGCCAAGGTTCAGATTGTGAGTGATCACCTTACCTCTGCTCAACATGAAAAACAAGGACATTTATTCCGTTGCGTATAATAGGGGATACATAACCATTACAGCTCGGTACTGCCTGGGGGAAGAAAATGCACATTTGCATACACAAGTAATGCATATTTTTTTTTTAAAAATACACACAGATAAGAAGTATTCCTGAGTGCAATGATGAAGTACAACATCAAGATCCTTCCACGTTCACAAATATGTACAAGCTTATATTAAAGGGACAGTTAACCCCACAATTAAAATACACAGATTGCTGCTTAACTGTAGTGCTGTTGGTAAGTTCCAGATTTTCGGGGAGATGCCCGTCTCCTCTCAGATATAATGGCTATAATGATAGGATAGGATGATATGACTTGGATTGTGGTGCTCACAAGCAAAGTAGCGATGTCTCTTTCCAGAAATCATGACCTATATTCAAGATAATCCAGAGACCTTGTGAGCAGTTTCCAGTAGGAACTATTTTCTTTGTACTGAACTACACCCTCCCGCCATATCACCATGCAGCAGGAAGCATGCATCTGTCTCTACCAGATGTGAGTGGCTGACTCATCTGAGAAGCACATCCGTCTTTTATTGACAGTTAATCTAGAATCTACAGCATCTACACGAGGGCAAGAGACTTGTGACAGCACAAGATGTAAACATTAATGGCTTCCTCCTCTGCGGAGCTGTAACATCAGCTAGCTTAGCTAGCGAGCATCCTGCCAGATCTGACAAGCCATCTTGTGGGCTGGGTAAGGCAACACCACTTGAACAAGCCTCATGCAAAACTGCACTAAAAACAAATTTTGAATCAATTTAGTTCATTCAAATGGAAACACAATTGGAAAAAACTAAAAAGCATCAAAGTACATTTTGTCAAGATACTCGTACAGTAACAATAAAAACCATATGAACATCAAAAAATGTGCTATGCTAGCGACTACAGGCAACCACGCATCGAGATAATCAAAATCATGCAGAAACCGGTTTTATTGCAGTTCTGCATGTGGTAGTACATGTGGTTTGTCCCGGTGGCGTTCTCAAACGAAGCTACCCTAGCTAACGTTAGCGATCCTCTCAGGAGGGCGCCATTAATGCTCACATCTCACAAACACGTGCCTGTCATCCATTTGCAGATCCACTGGTCATGATTTCTGGAGGAGACATTGCTGCTGAGTCTTACAAATGTCTCTTTTTGTTGCTTTGAGCACCACAAGCCAAGTGCCATCAATTTCCATTACAGTCAAGAGAAACCAGACATCTAAAATGGCCAATATCTCCATCTCAGCAACTCAGGTAAGAGGAAAAATGTCTGTTTTTGATTTTGGGTTGAACTGTCCCTTTAGGTTGGTGTCCCACATGTACAAAACTCTCAAAAGAGAAGGTTGAGGAGGACAGGATTAAACTTTATGACAGGTCCTGTCAGTATTATCAGATTGTAACCTCTTACATTAAGACAAAGAGCAGATTAGTCACATCCAAAACATTTTTTTCACAGACATCAACGTGACACGGCCTCAGAATCCAGCCTGTTCCTGTTTCTCATCAATGCAGCTTTGGGGGGAAAAGGAGCTGGAGCTGGATATGAAGCATGAAATTAATGATTCCACCAAGTGATCCGTGTGAACAAGTATTTCATAACTTCCAGCTTACAACAACAGAATCGGCTGCCGAGTATTTACTAAAGGTACATGTGGCGAGAAGATAGAGTGTATCTGGAACTTGTAAAACTGCAATTGACATGTTTATTAGCATACTAAAATTGTACAATATAATATGTGTGTGTGTGTGTGTGTGCGCGCGGGGCGGCCTTCCTCGAGGAAAGCTCTTCTTTCTCTGTTTTCACTCTGCCAGAAGTGCGATGATGTTTTGAAGTTGAGCGCAAGACGTGAAAAGGTTAGGATAATAACCCTGCAGAAATGTGCCTTTGATAACTCTGCTTTTACCTCATTAAATTCCAAGATTTGCAGATTTTATTTAAACGTCTTTTTGTAACATGTGGTCAGTGTTGTGTTCGGTAGATTAAATAAAAAAAAAAAAAAAAGCTTCCTTTCTTGATAAAATCTTCGGGATCAGTTCAAATCTTCGGATACAAATGCTATTCTGTATGTTATGCGAAGGAAGCTTACTGCGCCGAGAGACACGAGATAAATCCCACAGATAGACACACGGGCTTTCTTCCGCCTCTTTCAGGCCCGAACCAGATGGTGCAAACATACAAGCTGCCTCTCTGCCCGGGCAGTGGAGTGGCCATTGTCTCGAGTGGCGACTCGCTCGCTCGCTTGCAAGTGGCAGTGACAGATTGCCAGAGTGTCAAACGATGCTGTCGGGACTTATAGTGTCTCCTCATAGTTGACATTCCTGGGCCTAATCAAAGGTTAAACAAATTACCGCGGCCCGCAAACCGCTGCGTGTCCTTCAGCGCCTGCACTGACCCGACACCCTGACAGGAATGCGGCCTATAGAGAGTCTGAAGGCAGCGGAGTGTGAAGAGAGTCCGCGCAAGCTGGCAAACACCTATGTGGGTCTTAAACGTCGTCCCTTTGTTGGCGTGAGGACAGGAACCACTTCTAAACCGAGGGTACTTTTGTGTCCAGCGGACGCTCGTGGGTGTTTCGCTCGCCATCCCCGCATACGCACGTACGCACACAAGCTCCTTACATATCCAGCAAAAATGACTCTCTGGCGAAAAATGGAGCCTTTCCTGTTAACCGAGGAGGAGCTGAGGTCTGGAGAGGCGATGGGACTCCCCGTGGATGGGAGGGTGGTCCAAGCTTCAACGCAGACAGACAGTCAGTGTTGGACCCCGACCAAATCAGATATTAAGAGTACAGTACCCGCAGTATGAACGGTCAGGACCATCGAATTCCCTAAAGAGACCACCTGCTCACATGGAAATGAATGGAAACATTGAGGAAACACTGAGGAAGGAAGTGAAAGTAAAAATAGAACATCTGTCTTTGGTCCCTCGTTCACTTCATATCAGATTTGATTATACAATGCCATTAGAATGTGTGCTTAATTCCAACATTATTAATCCAGACTGAAGAAATCTGCACCAGCACAAGTCATTACAGCTATTATATTACGTGTGAAAATACTACAAGGTAATCAGAAAGACGCAGGAAACAGATGCACAGCGGTGACCAGAGTGCACCACGGAGGATCCTCCATCCCCGGATGAAGAGACAGAGAGAGTCGGGACTCTCAGGGTTTAAAGCAAGAAAAGACCTATAGTACATCTATTTCAATCAGGAGAGACTTGTAAAGAGTGAACAAGATGTGTTTTGTCGAATAAAGATGAGAAATGTGAACAGTCTTTGGCAGTTCATCGTATTCAGAGGAGTTATTTAAGCCGTGTTACAGGATCAAATTTTGATTTATGGGCCAATGAGGACTGGTAGAAAAAAAAAATCCACCAGCTAAAAATATCTTTTGGCAGCTAGAATGCATATTGATGTCTACTTTAGTATTGCGTTTTAAAATGGTTCATTAAAAACATATTTCATTATTGTTTTATTTACAAGAAAATGGTTTCCCAAGACTGCTGATTACAATTTGATCCGACTTTTCTTTTTGGGGGGGATTAGAAAATCTGCCAATGTGAAAAATGAACGGGATATTTAAGCATCCAATAGTCAAAAAAATGCTACAGTGACAGCTGAACAATGTAATGACAGAATACAACGAAAAATAAGACGAAATGTTGAATTTCTTGTATTTAACAACCTTCCTGGCCATCTGTTCGTAGATTTCTGAGTTTCTGAAGTTCACCTGAATGCAGCATTAAGTCTCAATTTAACACTTTCACCCCTGAATTTAACTCAAGCCACCTTTCAGTGCACCTTTCCACAGTTATTCCAGTTGATCCACTGTTACCTAGGGATGGTGACCGAGGAAAACAATGCTGCTTCCTGTTTTGGTTGCGCAGATTCACGGCAAACGCGCTTCCTTTGTACCATAATTCCACCGGCTCGTTTACACAGACTGGATTACATTGCATGAATTCTTAAAGCTCGCTTTATAAATCTATTAATCTTGTCATTGCGTTTCCTGTATCTCATCTGATTTGCAATCACTATAATTGAATCTATTGAGTTGTACTCTTACTTTTTTCACTTTCAGAAGTGCCTCCAGAAAAGACTTTTAAAGGGCCAACTGCTGTCTTGAACCTTCATTGGGAATACGTTTAGCTCGCTGCATGGCCTCCCCGTGGTGACGGAAGAAGAAAGCCCCATGTTTTGGCTTTCTGTGACAGTGTCATGGTTCGCTCTGTGTTTAAATGAATGACCACGTCTTAAATGCGTTCATGTTGCGAGGGCGATCACCAAGACCGCCAACTAAGGAAATCATCTGTATCGAACCCCTGATAGCATTTTAAAAAGCTGCCACGACACAGAGCACGTTGCCTATGGGGATGAACTTCCACCAGCTGCAAGTCAACCTGAAATCATTACAGTATGCTGACATCAATGCGAGTTTTTCACTGCAGTATACATTAAAGTCTCTGTGTGGTCCCTGCAGAGGGTTAAGATTTGGTGTCGTTCACCAAATAAATCACAGCTTTCTTCATATGTGCAGAGCTTTATATCAAACTGACACAAAATCCAGCTCCGACGCAGAGTCCCAAAGTGATCCGATCTCTGATTTCTCACGACTGCCGGAGGCCAACTTTTTATCAGCTAGTTTCTTCACTTTTATTACGAGAATAGTCGGCGTTTGCAGATGTTGGTTATCAAAGTAAGCGATATTCTGTCCAAATGTCGGGGAGAAAAAAACCCTTCAGATTGTTATGTTAGTAATTATAAAGTAATTCAGGGTTGTGTACTGCTGGTTTTGAGTAGAAGGTCCTGTGGCGTAGGAAAATAAATGGAGTAGAATGAGAATGTAAACGTGAGTCGAGGTGAGGGACTCCCTCATCCAGAAACGCTGAGACGGAGCTTGATATGATTGATGGTCTGTGGGAGTGAGAGTGACGCTCGGTGTACACAGAGGGTGTGAAGCGCAGAAAGGCTGCAGGCCCCGGCGAGAGCCGCTCAAACTGATAATAGCATGAAGGTTTCTTGTGATGAAAGGTGCTTAAAAGCAGCAGCCTGAAATTTCAAACGTTTCAGGTTTGAATCGAGCAAACTGGATCCGAAAGAGAGCTTTTAATCATGTTCAGACATCCTGGGAAGCTCGGGCTAAGGGGCGTTTGCTTGTTTGTTTAATTCCCAAAATTAAGTGTTATTTCATTTGTCTTTTCCTGTGAGCTGCTGGAAGCGTAGCAAAGAAAACACGGGAAACCGGTATCGAGGTCAGAAAAGTAGTACGCTGGATGAAGAAACAGTGGAGGAACGAATGCGCCCGGTTCCTAATTTGGGCTTTTTTGATTTTCGGAGCTCAGTGTCGGTAACATTATAAAAGTTGATGTAACGAGTGAGAAGTGTGTGGCCAATTATTGCTCCAGAGGCTGCGGCGGTCAGAGGTAATGATGTGTGATTGCCGACTGAAGAGGTCGGAGCCAAAGGCAACATGTTTTTATAAGATCTCTGGTATCGAGAGCATGTCTCAAAACAAATAGCCCATATGTTTTACTAACACGTTCAATATCGCTGAAATACAGAGGACCGTGGCAAATGAAAGTCTTCCTATCAGAGATTCGGAATATGCTTTCTGTTTTCTGTTCCGTGTTGGCGTTTTATCTGCCCTTTGTTTCGTTTGCGTGCTCTCACTTAAAATATGGCAAAATCGCAAAATCTCTCGAAATAAACAGAACTCGCTTGCGACAACAAACATCAACATTAAAGGAGAAACAAAGGAACCAACTACTCCGACACACTTGTCTTGTAATACCTTTAGAAAGCAAATTCATGTTCATTTGATCAACAGAGGACAATTTAGCTTTTTTCCAGAAGACCCTTTTCATTCCACACAGCCTCATACCTGAACGAATCAATCGGTTGATTGCCGAATGTTTGCAGTTCTGGCCAGGCTCAGGCGCTAAGGCCCACGGCACACCAATCAAACATTCTCCGACAATAGGAAACATCGTGATGTTGGCAGTTCCCTCAGAATGTGTTTCTGAACTAACTGCCCGTTGCACTCTGATCGAGTCCAAAGAAAACAGCTGACCAAACTTCACAGATGACTTCAAAATGTCTTGAAAATGGAGAGTGGGGAGGATGTAAATCGTGATTTAGATACACTCCTGTACAGTTATGTACATGAAGTTGCATGAAGTCTTCAAACACAGCAAATGTCTGAAATATCATGAGAAAATGTGAGGTTAGGAGTGGTTATGAAGCCTCACGGTGACTAATGGTCACTTTGAGAGTGTTGGCAACAATTGAGTACCAGTCAGACTTGCTTAATCAGTCAATCAATCTATAACGTTTTCCTCAACCTAACCAAGTAGTTTTGTTTGGAACCTCTCTATGTGTGAAATGATCACAGCAATCCACATCTACGGCGCTCCTCTCGGGTCACACGGTAGAAAAAAAAAACCTGGATGAGTAAATCTGGTCATCGCGGTCCATGCAAGGCAGGTTCATTCACTGAAGAAGAGAAAAGGGCAAAATCCATGTGCGCGGATTGTGAATACGTAGCCATGGTTTACAAATTCGTTCCTACGGATTTCCGATTTTTTTTCTACCGTGTGACCTGAGAGGAGCGTCGAAGATGTGGATTGCTGTGATCATTTCACAATGTCAAACGTGCATCTGAATGAGTGGTTACCGGATGTAACTGCAGTTCTGTGAGTGCGTGCGACTGTCGCAGGTATTGTCGATGGCAAATTTTGTCAAGAGGATGTTACCGAGATAGCTGTGACAACACCAGCAGGTTCTCACAACCCACGTCAGAAATATTCCTAATGGGTCCAGCAAATACACACTGTTTATGTGTCCTTCATTTACAGAGGGCATCCATGAGTGGCTAAAGCTTGACTAGCAGTTATCAGTGACACACAAAAAAAAAAACATCTCCAACATAAAACAGCCTCTCTTAAAGCCTCTCCAACTGTAAACACTTGCCACACCAAAGAGCTCCTGTTTTATCTGCTATCATATTCCTTCCTCTCCGTCATGTAAAACATCGCCATGAAACCTGTCACATGAATCCAGACCGGGGACCCCACTTCTTCCCTTCAGCCTGTAATGAGTCGTCTGGCTCCAGCAGCGCTCTCCGTCATCCTGTCGGGTTCCTCTGCAGGGGGCGATCGAAGCTTCCTCCGGCCGGCCCTCGCTGACCCCTGTATTGAGCTCACTTTAATTTACTGTCTTTCCCATCTTTATTCATCGGGGCCATGTGGTACAGCCAAACAACAACATACAGCCTCTTCGGAAGGAAGTATTAGTGGATTACATCGTGGTTTACGTTTCCGGGGCCAGGACAGATTTGTGCGGCTGGCTTCTTTGTCGAGGTCACCATTCCGTTGTGGAAGGAGCACAAATCCCTCTGCTGCTGGATCATATCTGTTGTTTTGTGTATTTATTTCCGATAATTTGTCACGAGCCATATGTTTGACATATACGGATGATGTTGTTGATTCGTCTGGAAACGAAGACACATTTTAAACATCGACTGGGAAACATCCTCCGAATCTGGTTACAGCTGCTTCATCTGGTTATTTTAACCGGTCCCCGCAAATAAACTCAGAGTTAATTCAAGCTACCGCCGCAATCAAGATGATAGCAATGAGCATCTCTTTTAACAACAGGATTCCAATTATGTGCAAGGACACCCCAAAGCGCAACATGAACCAGCATCACGCAGAGGTCAGCGCAGAGGTCAGCGCAGCGGCGAGAGATCCTCGGATACATTCCTGAGCAATTAATGCGCCGCAACAAGGACGGCCAAAGAAAACAATCCCAGAACAAGCAGTGGAAGGTAAACAAAGCAGCGGCAACAGATGTTGATGAGCATCAGGAAGCACAGGTGCATTCTCTCCAGAGATGGACCTCCTCTGCCTGGAGTGGGGTCTATCGACCACCCGGTGTATTTGGCCCAAATCATCGGAGTGGGCTTTTCACCCACCTGCAGCTACTTTTTGGATGCAGAATGAAAAACATCTGAAGATGGTTAACAGCATGGACGTAATCACCGTTTTTTATTTGCATCCATGGATTCAGTTTTGTGTGTTTTGGTATTTTTGTGCAAACTTTTTCTTCTTTTCTGTGCGAATCTGCTCAGAAGAAGCATGTCAGAGCTTCACATGCTCTACTTTTCAATCTACAAGGTGCAGTTTTAATCAAAAATTGATTGGCATTAGATTATTTTCTTTAATACTAGTAAGTAACTGTGGGGTAACATTATCAGGGTGTTGCGGATTCAATCGTATAACCATTTACAGGTTTGTATAGCGAGGGGTATCTGAGTGAAAGCATTAAACAGAGAGCTGTTGACGGAGTGCTGCAGTGCTTCAACAATGACACCATAGCAGCCTCTACTGGTGAACCGCCACCCTCACTAGTTAACACAACACACTTTTTACATTTCACATTTCACATGCTGAATCTTTCAAACTGAACCTCTATTTAATACCATATGTGAGTGATAACTGAGAAATCAAGTCTATTTTCTCATCATACTTCCTGATAAACAAATACTCATTATTATTGTGTGAACGAGGGATGATTTATCCTGTTGTTTGTCCTTCCGACGAAAAAAACAACAATCTTTTAACTTCTGATAAACACAGTAATTCTCGGACATCTGTTTTTGATCTGTTTTCCTTGCGGCTGCACGATGTGTTTGTGTCTCCCTGGCTCCCTCTCTTTTCACTCAGGCATATTTAATGAAGTGCCTCACGTATTCATTGCGAAATAAACTGATTTTGTTATGTATGAGAATATTTGTTGTTTGTGTTTTACCTTTGACAGCAATATCATATTTTCTTCCATGTGTTTTCATGCCGAAACCTGAAACTGTAATGAGCCTGTTCGTCCTGGTGGTGGCGCACTGACCCTCCTCCTCAGACCTGCATGCCAGTCTGTGCACATCATCTCTCTGACTTGGTTTGAGAAGAAGTCTCGATGAGTCACTTCCACTCTCCGTGACAGACTGCCAACAGCTGCAACTTCATGCCTGTGTGTGTGTGCCAAGTTCTATTTATAGATAACCCGCCCCTGCAAAAAACCAACAAACATAAATCTACATCATGTATCTTCATATAAAGCGCAGCTCTTAAAACAGCACTAAACGCCTCTGTCGAGGCACAGATCGGCAAATCATTAAGTGTTGATGTTGTTTGTGTTAATGTCAGGATCCCTTGGTGTGCGGGCGATTTGTGATCTCACTACCAGCTGCGTCGCAAGACTAAACCGCTTCGTGCGTAAGCAGGAGATCCTTGTCTCCCACAGGTATCACATTCTTTCCTGGTCAGAAGTTCCCTGTTTCCTTTCACACCTCCGATTAAGTGTCTCCTTGCATGTTTGATACTCTCTGCCGAAGCATTGGCTGCATCCCCTCGAGGGTCAGTGTGAAGTGACAGCAGCTAATACACTGAACTACACAGGTTTTGTCAGATTTGTACGTGTAAAAGGATAAATGTTAGACCTTTAAGTACTGTAATGTGTCAGAGAAATAAAAAATAGGTTGTCTTACTTTGTTTTCTCTGCAAATGGACGCCATTAAATGTCTTACTCCCCTTCTCCCTTTGAAAACTTTGCAACATTTGCTGTCAAACCTGACAACAGGAACCTCTTAAAAGTAAATTTACTCAAGTACCATCCTGAAGTGCAGCCACAGGGACAACTATTTTAGTTTTAACATATAAAACATATGATCAACTTATGTGAAATATGATGCAATGATGTAGATAACAGTACCAAACCATTTATAGAGTTGCTAAAATGATCTACCTCAACCTGCTGTGACAGTGTTAATGCATCAGCAATAACATTCTACTAATAGCGCAAAATATATACAACAGCTGAAGGCTATAAAGGGCATGTTGTTGCTGATACTAATGCACTTTTACTTAACGTATAATCTCGAATGTAGGATTGTATTTACTTGTATTATTAGTGTGGTATTGTTACTTTTACTTCAAGTGGAAAAAGGAACCTTTAAACTTTCGTCCCTCCAAGTGTTCCTATGTGGTACTGATGTTGCCGCGTCTGTCGCAAAGACAGTGTCAGCAACACGGCTACGGCTAGGAGTCTAGCTACTGTCCAACGCAAAATACAATCGTAAGAATCCAGATTTGACCAAGAAACCCTGATCACAGTGCAATGAAAAGGTAGAAGGAAACACTCAGTCGTATGTACAAGTATGCAGGTTTTGTTAATCACTGATCTCGTAGAAAGAATGCAGGTTTTGAACCACCTGAACACCCGCGCTCTCCATCGAGTGAATGCCCATCAGTTCACCCTTGTTTCGCCTCTGTTTCTATCATCCGCATCCTTCGCTTTCTTTGCCTCCTCCATCAGGGGGTTTCCTTCAGTGAAGAGTTTCCACAGTTAGCCCAGTTGTTCCACAGTTACCTGGAGATAAGGAACCGGGGGAAAAGAATTCCTCTTCCTGGTATGGTTGCGCAATTTCGTCTTTTAGCAAAAAGAATCGTTCCTGGTGGCAAAATGATTAGCATAGTGAAAGTGAGGTTCATAGGAATACAATACTGGTTGTCTTTTTAAAGTCTAGAAAAACAACTTAGCTGACTCAATGTCAGTACATTTCCCTTGATTACTAAGAGGTTGTCAAATCAACACGTATTTGCATTGTTCTTGGAGATTTTCTGTATCTTTTAATGGGGGGATAATGAGCAGCGGTAAGTCTTAGATGGTATTTGTGTCGGTGCACTCGCTGATTAACTCAGCACTCCCTGGTCTACTGCCCTGTTTACCTCTGGTTACAAGCTCCACAATCTGTGATGAAATATGAGTCCGTTGGGGTGACCAGTGTCAGGGAAAGACGATCAGGTTGGTAGCATGGGATGACTCGAATACTTTCCACGGTCATGTTAAGGGTTGCACTCCCCATTTTAGAGCTGTAGCTGCAGGCGTGTGGGTCGGGAGCAACAGAGACAGAGAGAAAGTTCCAGAAAAAAAGAGATTTGAGCAGCGAGAAGATTAATGTGATCAGACTAATCTGACAGCTGTTAAGGAAGATCTCTTAGCGGGTTTAATTGTGCCTGAAGTGACACAATAATACTCGTAACTATGTCTGACAAACAGGCCGGACAAGCTGCCCAAAGGAAACCATCCACCAACAAGAACATTAAGAAGCTCCGCGCTATCAGCATGGTGTGTGGCCTGGCGAGCAGCTGGCAGAAGTGGGTGACAGATAATGAGAATAAGCAGGCCAGTGAACCCACCGGCTGGGCTCCATCTTCACTGGGAGGACCAACAGAGGAACATTTAAAGAAGTGGGTCCCAAAGAAGCCTCCTCCTGCTCAGACCCAGCCAACAGAAGCCTCCCAAAGTCATGTCATCAACTCCAAAGAGGCTAAAAAGATCTCAGCTCCTCACAAGGACACCCAAGATGCATCCAAGACGGAGGAGCTCAAGACCTCAGCCGAGCCACCGCTTGAATCTCACATCAAGATAAAGCAAGTGGCGAAGACGGTGACCAGCGGGGTTGTGGAGAAAGGTGCTGGTGTTGGGCTCCTGACCGAGAAGATCAAGAAGGAGTCTCTACCATCAGATGAGGAGATTGACCGGCTTCTGAAGAAGAAAAGCTCGCCGACACGCCGCAGGAAATGCTCCAACATGGTGTCAGCTCTGACCAAAAGCTGGAAGCAGGTGGAGAAGGAGCAGAAGCTTGGAAAAGAGGCAGGAGGGACAGGAGGTGGCGATAAGGATGACAGTAGACACCCCGAGGCAAAGAAGGAGGGATTGGACATAGAGGATGCTCGAACACAGAGGACAGGCTCTTTAAAGGAAACAGAACAAGAAGAGTCGGATGAAGACGCTGTGTCATCGGTGAAGATTAAAAGACCCACCGTGCCAATGTGAGTACAAGTCCAGTAAAGAGAGGAAATTGTTTTTGAAATAACTAGCTCAGACGTAACAGCGTCTTTACTTCCTCAAGCTGTTATTTCTATTAGAAGCAGGATATTGAGGTGAGACATTTAACAGTTGAGTAAACCAATGTTAGTTGGGGAGCTAGAAGAAGCTTTGGCAAAACGCAGGAAGCAAGGATTGTTTGAATATGACTTTAACATAATCACACAATTAAGGACACGTGTGAGCTCTGAGTTTCAGCGTTGTTAGGGCCTGTTGTGGGTTGTTGACCCAACCCGCTTCATGTGGGTTGCTAGGGCTAGGTGAGCCCAGGTTGTTGAGCTGTCTGTTCAAAGACGGTCATTCCAGTTTGACATAGATGGATTCATCTGATTCTCTGAAACTCAAGAGTTCACACGTGTCCTTAACGACTCTGTAAGGACACTCCCACACAGAGTTTAAAAGCCTGCAAGTCCCTTCCAGTTTGTTAGAAATGGAGAAGCCTCTTCGATGAGAGGTGAGACGTCGCCAAGAAACTGAAACACCGGAGCACTTAGGATTCGATAAGTATTATCAGGATAGTAGGAAAAAGACTTTGCACACCACTGAAATATGAAGCACGATGTCACGATGATGTTCTGCTACCAGCTGTTCATAGAGCCTGACAAGCTTTTGCAATATCCCCTTTAAACAGCTATAAACACATAGTGACAGTGAACTGTTTCACCGTATAAGATCCCTTTTTTCTCACCAGGCAACCTTTTTACATCTATTCAGATGTCTTTACACAAACAGATAATTTTGCAGTTCAAGCTAACAGGGAGGTTTCTTGGGATGATGAGCCTTTTTTCCCCAATTACTTTTATTAAGTTTTCACATTGATACCTTGTCTATTAGGTCTGCATTTACCCTTAAGACCAACAAAAAAAAAAGCAACAACTGCTTACTGCTGCATATTTATAACTCCCCTTGCCCCTTGCAGGATCAAAACAGTGTATTTTTTATTCATTTGTAATGTGATTTTGCATCCCTCCCAGTTACAAAAAGGAAGCTGAGGACGCCAACAAGATCAACGCCCTCTCCAAGAAATACAGCGCTGTGGGAAACCTCAAGAGCCGCTGGCAGAACTGGGCCTCAGAGCACACTGTAAACCAGAAACTAAACCCCTTCAGCGAGTATTTCGACTATGACTACTCCATGTCCCTCCGCCTCCAGAAGGGCCAAGAGGGTTACGGACGCCCCAAGGAGGGCACCCAAACGGCGGAGAGAGCCAAACGCGCCGAGCAACACATCCACCGTGAGATAGCTGACATGTGTTACGTGATCAGGACCATGGCGGATCCGGACCCAGACGGAAAGACCCGCATCACGTTCGGAGAGCTGTTCGACAGATACGTCCGGATCTCTGACAAGGTGGTAGGGATCCTGATGAGGGCCAGGAAACACGGGAAGGTGGCGTTCGAAGGGGAGATGCTGTGGCAGGGCCAGGACGACGGAGTGATCATTACTCTGCTGGTGTGATGTTAACACCTGGGTCAGAGTTGTACTGGAAATCCTCTTACAGCTTACAGCCGATCGCGTGAGATAACCTCAGTCTTTATCGAGGAGGGCTAAAGAAGAGGATTTAAAATCCAATTTGACCCGGGTCTATTCACTGGACACTTGCAGAACAATATCAAAGGAATATGGAGAAGCTTCACGGATGAGTCGGTGCGGATTATCCAAGGAATGGATTGCTGCTATTTCTGTATATACTTGACTCTTTCTGTCAGTGTTGTGGGTATTGAGTTGTAGCTGCCATGCACATGTTTTGAGAAATCTCCAAAGACTTTAAAATTTTTAATCCAGGAGCTCGGGGGGGAGATAGCGTTCTGGCTTTCGGCTGCTTAAGTTTCCATTCAGAGTCGCCTGCAGATTCTCCTATGTGTCTCTTTTGCACTTCCTTTGCGGCTTATATTAATGAGATACTTGATTACGTGTTAATGTACCAAATAACCAGCAGCTTTGCTGTGTAGCGCAGCGCAGTAACTCAAACACAGATAGGGTTTCATTGCCTGAAGAGCTGCAGCTCAGCATTCATTATACAGTACCAGGCACAATGCAGAGGAACAGAGCCGACCACAGCACTTTTAAGTCTCATGGCCCGTTAGACTGAGCCTGTTATGATTAATGTAAAGAGTGACTGTGACTGTCTGGGGGGAAAAGGAAAACTTTCCTTTTCACATCCAGTTATTGAGTGTTTGCCGGAGTTTGCAGAGCCACATAGAAGCAGTGTTTGGATATTTTCAGTGTTTGAGAAATGAGACAATCGGCATAAAACGGTGTGAATGTATGTTTCAGCAAACCACAGATACGCTTAAACTGTACGTTTGTTTGTGTTGCAACTACACACTTCTTTAGGATCATTTTTTTATTTTATTTTATGTTGTGACAACACTGTGCTTATGGTCTGGTTAGGTTTAGGCCCCGAAACCACTTGGTTAGGGTTCGGTAAAGATCACACTTAGGCTCAAAATACTGTACCTGTTTTGGTCGCCACAAACATGTCCAGTTTTTTTAACACTGGGCTGAAATTGAAGGTGCTTTTTGTAACCATTTCAGGTAAAATTTTAGGAGTTTGCTAGCACATTGACATGCAGTAAAGCCCAGTAGGCACCAACTGGAATTTCATCATTGATTTCTGGTCAAAAACTGACACAATGATGTTCAGTCTGAACATCTAAGACCTCTTTATGCCCTCTTTTCAATCGGCTAAAATGCCATCACATCATCAATGTCTAACAAAACAAAAAATCTGGGTAATTATTTTAATAATTAGTCCTTTTGTCAGCTGAAAGAGAAACAAAACTGATTATATATGAGTCATGTTGTACCTGAAGGCGAAATGTAGTGTCATAGATATAGGTCTGTATAGACTGTTTGCTCCCAGCGAGAAGCCTCCGTTTTTATCTACCAATGCAAAATAGACATTGCGCTGTAAACACTGCTGTAAACACAAATACTCAGAGCATTACAGCTTTACGTACTCAGAGCTGGGACTTGTTGAGTGATGGGCGCCAGCTCAAGAAATGAATCATGCTGCTGAAGTGTATGTGACTGTTGGGGTGGAACAGGTAAAGTGCCTGTCCTCCAGTTGATAGGTTAACAAAACCGCTTCCTGACCCTTTTCAACCAGTTTTGATCGCCTTTTCATCGCGACCATAGACGTTTTTCGGATCATAAAAAGAAATGGTACCGCATTGTTTTTATATACACATCAGATCAGAATAAGCAATTATGTGGAGCACCATGCTGTCTCATGTCTACTTGATCGTTTTATTTGATTATCACACACAGCTGGTTCAAAATACATCTGAGGAATTTCCCCTGCGGCTGGTTTCCTGAAAGAGTCCTCAGAAAAACAACTCGCGGGTTAAGTCGAACAAGAGGTATGCACGGATCATCTTGAAAAAAAATCCGATGAAGTGGTGATGTCACGTTTTCAGCATCTCCAGTGGTCACTTCCTGGATAACTACAGAGCACAATCTGTCACGCAAGAACTGATAATACATTTGCTTCCTTCTGCAGAAAGCTCTCATCTAATTTTGTGCTTTTGAGTCTGAGGAATTGGACGCCTGTGATCCTCCCATTGAACACACAACCAAGCGCAAGAGCTGGGCTGTGGTTGCTGTTGTTGTTTATTAGAAGAACTTCCACCTGTCAGTTATCCACACTGATTTATCGCAACTAGAGTAAGAATATAAATCAATGAACACAGAACAGCATGAAAATGAAACGATTTTCAAAATCAAAAGAGACAAGGAGCAAAAAGATCAATGCATTTTTCGAACATTTTTAAAGGGGTTACACGCCATCAAACTCAAGAGGCAGCTAGATTCTCAAGGTTGTGAGATCACGACCGAACCTCAGTGGACGCCACCAGTAGTTCCTCGTGGGATCAGTTAAGTACATATTTTTGGTCCAAAACCAAAATGGCATAAAGGGGAATCTTGACATGCCACAGCCAAATGTACAAACACAATGGTGAGGGCGGACTGGTTTCATAACATTTGAATCCGTCAACAGATGATAAAGATGAAAAATACCTGACATACCGTCGACACCATCATTAACCGTCAGCTGTCTTGACTTACAGGAAGGAATAATAAAAAAAAAGTTAGGGAATGCAAATAGGCAGAACCACAGTATAAAACGACTGGATGCTGCAGGTCGACCTCAGTAGACTTCTGATGCTTCGGTATCTCAAATGCACTCCTGACTTGTAAGTATAATTTTGCGGCTTCTTCCTATTCATTCGATATTTAGACGTCGTTTGGGGAAACGAAACGAGCCGAATCATTTGCATTCCCCATCTCGCCCGTTGAAGGTTTCTTCTGATCGCGGAGAAAACAAAAAATCAGACAGGTGAGAGTGAATTAGTGTTTGTCCCACAGCCTGTGATAATTATCAAAGATGAGTTGCCGTGTATAAAAACTGTTCTCTCTTTTTTTTTCACAGAATGCTCTTCGCTGTAGTATTTGCTCTTCTCGCAACCTCCACTCTAGCTGCCTGTAAGTGTCCATGTCCTGTATTCTCTACTATGAGTCAAACGTGCGTTCGAGAGATGTACCGACAATTTTAAAGCACCCTATCTCATGCAGACGCTAATGCATGTTTTGTTTTTTATTTCTATTTTTGAGATTTCAGTAGAGTAAAGTAACTTAAAACAACTATTCAAGTATTGTACTAAAAAGCACCCTATGCAGGATTTGTCGATAACTGTAAACCTTTCACCATTTAAAGTAAGAAGAACGTTTTCAAAGAAAGAAATGGCGCATTTGACTCAAAACTCGAACAAAGCCGACCTTTAAATGTGCAGCAAGTGATTCTCGAGAAAGATTAGTTTTGTCTTGTCGAGTCTCGTTCCGAAGTCGATAAATAAACGGTGTCGTTCGGCCACCATGAACCAAAATTGGCAAGCCATTAAAAAGAAAGCATCGCTGCATGACAATCCAGGGATAAGACTCAACAATCGACTGTGTTTCTCCAGTCGCACACAGAAATACCCTGAATGCAACAAAATACTAAGGAACAGAAAAATACTGGAGGAGGGCAGGTTTCTGCAGATACAGACACCACAACACACCTCTAGCAGGATAATTCCAGCTTAGTGTACCTTTACATAATATTGAAGGTACCTGTACTTTACTGTGTGTCCATACTTACACTTTGAACTGAATTTTAGAAGTTACTATTGTATTTTTTACTCCCCTACACTTTTTTGTATAGCTCTTGCAGATTTGCATTTATTCATGAATGTGAACAAACAGTTTCACTGGTACAGCTACTCGAGTAGTTCGATAGGTGTCCCAGGATTGAACTGACATCCTACAACCAATCAGATTCGATTTACCCAGACTATGGTACAAGATGTATTTTGGTGGATTGAGCCACCTAGACCGGCTATAATTGTGTTGATGTTTCAATTGATTTTCTAGTTATAATGCAATAATATAAAATGTGTCATTCTGAACAGGGACATCCTGCATTATGCGTTCTTTTGGTACTTTAAGTACGCTGTGTATTTGATATGTAAATGAGACATGAAATGCAAGGTATTTGTTCATTCGTTACAGAGTATTTTTACATTTTGGCATTGCTCAGCTTGCTTTTACTTTTTCCGACACTGCTGGTTTATCATTTCGAGGATGTCTGTATGTAATATGAGCTTACCACACTCTTCCCCTTCATGCAGTGTTTCCTGCTCATGCTTAAATACAGCCGCATGTCGCTTGAGACTGCACGAAAAGTTCACAAATGTTCGTTTCTCTCTCGCTTCCAGCTCAGCTCCAGTACTCCTACTCGCCAGCGGTGGGATCAGGAAGCGGCGCTGCGTACAGCCTCACAGGAAAGGGCAGGATCACAGCCATCCGAGTGTGGGAGAACAGCGGCAACCTCGTCTACGGGTAAATATCAAACGTATTACTTCATCGCTCGCACATTGGACCGATCTGGGTAATGCAACACGTCACCCAGAAATCACATTTATATACAAATAATTAGCAACAGCAGATTTAATACATCTTCTTTCAAAATGAGGGAAATCTGGCACCTTTTGAAATGTTGATACCAAATCAGTAAAGTGATAACTGACGATGGATCATTGTTAAACGTAAAACTAAAGGGGTTAGTTTTCATCTGTAGTCGCTGGCCAGATGTGAAGTTGGCAACCTAATTTCAGCTACTAATCATCAGCAGCAGTGAAGCAGAGCTAATTACATCCTCTTCATAGTTTAGAGCTTTTAATGTAGAGGATTAAGTTGTATTGGACTTTGGCTACACAAACAAAACTTTGACGGATCAATTTGTTGGTGGTTTTGCTTTTTTTTCCTTGAGATTTATTATTTAAGATAGAAATATAGAATGGCACCAGACTTTGTGTTGAAACAGCGGCTACTAAACAAATACTTAAACAGTGGTAACATATGAAATAAAAATAAAAAATAAAAAAAACAATCTTTGTACATCACATTTCTCCTTTGTCCCCGACCCTCAGCATCCAGTTCCGCTACGGCTTCGTCTGGTCCCCTGCCGTTGGTCACAAAACCGGTGTCCCCAGGGAGATGGAGCTCTTTGATGGTGAAGCCATCATCCAAGTCTCTGGGAAGTATAGCCATTACGTGCAGTCGGTGGTGTTTACAACGAACAGGGGCCGCACGCTGTACGCAGGCCAGCCCTCGGGCTACTCCTTCAACATGTATCCCACAAGCCCCGAGGCTGAGCTGTGCTTCATCAGCGGCCGGTTCCACGGAGCCATCACCTCCCTCGGAGCACACTGGGCCGTCGTCCAATCTAACAGCACTGAGGCCTGAGTCCAGTCGTGCGCTTTGTTTATTTCTCTTGCGACACAAAATTGAACCTTCTCCTGCTGAGCTTTAATGCATTTCGCTTAAAACATCTTGTTTGTCAAAGTGTCTGTCTTTGTTTTATTTTCATGCGCAGTATGTATGAGCGTAGGATTACAGAGGCTTGCAGTAGCACATGTACTGTATTTTCAATTGTTTGATGATGATAATTTGTTTTGATCTGAATCGGTTTAATTTCTTAATTTTACCTTTACATCTGTATACACGGTGATCTTGTCCTTGTTTGAAACATGTAAGAGGTGTTTAATAAAAATGCATGACTTGCAAATCACAACTGCTCACATCATTGTGTTCACTGTAAAAAAAAAGATTTTTTTTTTTACAATTTTACAGCTTTTTCCCTGTAATACACAGTAGTGCCCATAGAATTACCCAAAAAGACTGTTAATTTACATTTACAAAACCACATAAAAATACTTTCGCAAAAGTTTTTTTTATAAAAATGTTACATTCAAGTTCAATACTACAATTGGATTTAATGGTGCACTATCATGTATTGGAAATAATTTTAAAGAGGTCATAACAACACAAACTCAGAAATATTCATTTGATATATTTCCATAACTGAATAAACGAGATGTCCTCAGAGGGTAATTAGGTCCCCAGAACGCTGTGTGAAGCTCGACGGCTGCCAACATAAGTAACAAAATATAAAAGTTTTGTCTGTTCATAGTAACTGTAATTTTATTACATTAATGCTTCTTTAAATATACAAGATTTTTCACATAAAATGATGTAATCAAACTCAACTGCTAACAGCACAGATGTTTCTTAATTAAAACAAAAAACAAAAGATCTCATGTAAAATCAAAGCTAAAACCTATATTTTAAGTAAAAAAAAATGTACTGATCTTTAAAGATTGTTGTTATTTTCCGGTATTTTTGGCGCCCCCTGTTGGCGGGATTGTACCTGTTAACTGATATGCATTACTGTCACTTCAGACATGTGTAGTTAGAGCAGCTTCAGATGGTTTACATGACACCAGGAAACACATAACTTAAAATTTCTACCGATGTGTCTCAGAGGCTTTAACTGGTCTGCTTGATGGAATTTGGCAGTTTAACATTCTCACAAGCACATCGTCGCTTTTTCTTGTAATGACCATACTATGAGAAGATTGATACTACTCCCTGATGAGCTTGAGGTGATTAGCTTAGCTTAACATTAAAAAAAAATGCTGTAGTTTTACGGGAAGTATAATTAGTTTGTCCAGGATCCAGGCATCCGACAGACGTCCAGGAAGTCACTCCACCCAGCTCATTATCTCTTCAAGTAATGCTTGTAAACCATAAATTATTTTTTTCCTTCCTTCCTTCCGTTCTTTTTTTTTTTTGTATACAGATCAAACTAATTAGATATAGTATATTTATTAGCAACCAGGCTAGCTGTGTCTCCCTGCTTCAAGGCTTTAGTAACACAAATTGTCTCCTGGTTGCAGCAAAAAAGCTTATTTCCCTTTAATTTAATATAAGATTGAAGATTTAAATGTTGAGCATAACGTTTTGTGTTTTTGCCATGAAGGCTGCCAAGTCTGTGACCAATCCTTCTATTACTAGAAACTCTTAAAAAAAAGATTTTAACCTTGTAACTATGATCGACATATCAAAGTAACAATGTGATAGTAACTTCTAAACAAAAGTAAACATTTTGTTGTCCATTGTTGTTTGATGTTTTTCTTGGATGAATTACTTACATACCTTCCATCTTCGCGGAGTTTCACATTGTTTGGAAATGACCCAAAAACTCATGTATTATAGTGGCAGAGTAGAAGTAGATTAGATAGTAGCTTTATTGACTTTTTTCCAGATTGCACTATATGCGTACTTACTAACAAGCGCAACATTCCCCCACAAATTCCATAACTTTCTTTCAGTTTATACCCTTTGTTTGATTGTCGTTCCTCCTCTTGATCTATTTTAAGCATGCCAGAGCGCATGACTCACACAGTGGCTGCAAAAAAACAATAACACAAGACAGAAAGATGAAGACGATGTCAGGGAAACCCCTCAGACAGGCTGAGGTTAAAAGACACCAGGAAGAAGACACTGAAAAACACGCGCAGACCGTCAGCCACACCTGGCGAAGCTGATCCAGTCAATCACAACAAATGCACCGCAGATGACACACTTCCTCATACGGTCGCACACACGATATCTGACTTATCGGGCGAGGATATCAGTGATGGAAATGTCACAACCAAATACCTTGCAGTCGGGGAGGCTGAGCCCTGTGTGTTTGGTCCTGTAATACCTGTACTGCATGTACTGTCTTGAAGATTATTGTTGTTAACTGACTTGCATTTCTTCCTGCTTCCTCAACTAAAAGTCCTCATGACCAGAGGCCTTTTTCATGTGTGGTTCAGCTTATGTGTACAATATATTGATGTGCAAAGTTGATGGACGCATGGAAAGGTTGCATGTGGGGAGACAACACAGGTCAGTAGGGTATGATAAATGTAGCTTAAAGATATATAGATATAAAAAAAAAAAACTTTTCTTCATTTTCTGACTGAATAAACACACTGAAAACAATACACAATTCCATACTGTTTATATGTGGCGGACCCTGCCACCTTTCATGGGAGTCATGGGAACCTTATATTCCTCTGAGAAACAGCTTGATTATTAATTAATGGAGAAAATAAATACACTACAAAAGGCAAATGAAATGTTTCCCATTATTTTATGGGACTAGAAAATATTCCCAAAACAACACGGAATAAACAAATATCCCAACATCTCTGACTGATTCTGAGGAGTGTATTGCTGAGTTTGTATCATATTACCTGCTCAATGTTTATACAACTAATGCTATATATAAAACAGGCGCTAATTTACATATATTCCCAGATCACACGTTTCCACTGGGCTGACCAAAAATATGTTATTGAATCGATTGTCTTCATCGTTTTTTCCTCTTCTCGACACAATGAGTCCGTGGTAACAACACACTGCACAATGTGCAATATATGTCTCCAGGGGGTACAGTAGGTGTGTCATGTTAAAACAGCGCCGCTTAATTAGCATACCAAAGAGGATTAACACATCTTTACCGTGGCTGTCAGTCTGACAAACTGCTAATTATGGTATGCACATTTAGACACAGCCGTTTCTATAAATACGCTGATGTTTTATGGCCTGCACCAGCGGAGCGCGCAGAGCTGAATTTATGGATCTCACGGCTGATACGTCCTGGCCCTGTGGACGCAAACAGAGGAGAGGCCAGCGATTTTGTCACCTTGATTTCAACTGTATCCCAGTGAGGAGCGAGGCCAGTGGAGGTGTCAGACTGTCACAGGCCAGGCCTCAACGCTGCATCAGATGCAGGGGGATGAGCAGCCCCTTCAACTCGCTAGCTAAGCAGTGATGGCTTTAATATGAACTCTCACTGTCCAGCTGCAGCTTCTGTCTCAAAATGCTTTGAATTTTTCCTTCTGACCATGACTGTTGGGACAGTGGACACGCCCCTTTCAACCATCCCCTTGCTATCAAGTGCTGCAGTGGTGATATTTTCACAGGCTAACCCAGAAGTTAGGTTCCCTTATTCCCTGATTTTGGATTATTGCATGAAAACGCAAGTCTGTGATGCTAACATAGCTTGTTCTTCACTGATAAACACCACTTTTACGACACACACTCAACTCTAAATTGATCAGTCTACAAATTGTAAAGTTAGGGGGGTCTATTCTGGGCCGAGACTCATCCTCAGTTTGAGTTTTGTGTAAATCTGTTCAGCAGTTTTTGTGTAACCCTGACGACAAACCAACCAACCAACCAACTAAACAAACAAGCGGACAAGGGTCAAAATATATCCTCCATGCCCATATTTATTCGGGGTGGAGCCTTGTTGGATACATTATGGACACAACTCAACAAAATATACAACAAAGGTCAAGTTGTCCAGTTGTCTTTAGACGTTTTAAAGGGGCGCTACGTAGTTTTGGAATATTTTGAAAATTCAAACACGGAATTTTTATATGAGGTGATGATACAAACTCAGAAATATTTATTTTCTCCATAGCTAAATAAGAAAAGTTGTCCTCAGAGGAAAATAAGGCCCTAGAACACTGTTTCAGCTAGAAAGGTGGCAGGGTCCGCCACATATAAACAAAGTAAACCAGTATGAAACTGTGTTGTCCTTTAAGGTCAGTTTGTCATGAAAACAAAGAGAGTTTGTTTATGTATAAAAACATACCTTTCTCTTCTGATTAAAATGTCTTCCCCAAAACAACATATTGCACCTTTAATGCAAAAATGTTACATCTTTAAGAATTGTTTTTATTACAAGATATGTGACATTTACGCTAGATTGTTCCTAATGTACATGTATTTCCTGCCTTCTCTGCCTTCCCCTCCCTCTCCTAGAATAGCGCGGAGCACTACACTTCCCAGGATCCTTTGAGGCGCGGCGGCAGCAGCAGCAGCAGCTGTGCGCTCCGGCTCGCCCGCAGCAAAGTGATGATAACACGCCAAACAAGGTACAATGAGGGAGCGCTGACTTTCACATTCCCGCCTGGCTGCCCGGTTTTTTCCTCATTGTGTCCTGAGTGATGATCAGATCTGCGGCGCAGCGCGATGGCTGTGGAAGGTAAGAGCGCGTCAACCTGTGTGTGTGTTTGTGTGTGTGTGTGTGCG
>OMLP01009562.1:11507-26531 GCA_900302685.1 Spondyliosoma cantharus | reverse complement strand
TATGTTCTTGAAGACGGATCTTTTGGTATATATCTATTAGCCCCCCCACTGTAAAATCACATCACTCCAGGATATATTTACAGTTTGACCATCATTTTCAACTGTCTTGTTTCAGCTTTATTTCTAGGGAATCACATAGTCTCTCAGTTTGGTGTATTAATGCGTCTAAACAAGCGCAATCTTAATGCTGACAATGACAATGCCAACATGTACCAACAAAAGAACGCTGTAAATGTCCAAATGGCTCCTTTTAGAAAACTCCCGGTTTTGTCTCCACTAAAACGGCTTAAAAATCTCCAGAGGTGGGACTTCCGTCCGTTTGGCGGTCTGTGAATGAACCACCCAGAGTCTGAAAGACTGAAAAACTAAAGATCCAAGCTCCAAATGTGCACATGCTAGCATTACACGTTCAATTTTGGACCAGATGATGGCACGGGATGTAGAATTTGGCAACAAAGCTGTGACAGTTATTCTTTAGGAGAAGTATGTACAGTATCGGTGCAAAATGATGTGACAATCCATCCCCTGGTAGTAGATAATTAGATACGGTCCAAAGTAGTAGATGGTCGGAACAGGTGGCATTGCCATCTGTGGAGCTAAAACGTCAGGACCCATGAAAAAAAAGCAGAGAAGATACCAGCGATCCAAAATTGACCCAGTAGCTGATATCGGATTATTTCATTCTGCGTAACGTAGTTAAAAAAATTCGAGGAAGCTCTGTTGCCTGTTTCTCACTGCAGCGCTTCTTAGGATGTGTAATTCAGTTTTTTTCCTCTCAGTGTCTTTACTGGTAGTTTGTTCTGATGGTTTCACGTTCAGCCAAGAGTTGGAGCTGCTGCAGCAGACAGTAACTTTGTCGGATGTATAACACAACCTTTTTACATCTGGATCCCTGGACAGCTGATACCTTGCGACACCTCCGTCATCCACACTTCTCAAGTTCGACTGTCACGCAATGATAACCAATCCACAATGAAACCTCCTCAGAAACCGACTGGACGATCTCGCGCCGCCACACTCGCTCTCGCTGGTGTTTGCATCCGACAGCTGCTTTGGAGATGTTGTCATGTTTCCTTTTGAAGGAAAGTGCTCTAAATAGACTTGGGGAAAAAAGGCGACGTAGCTATAGAGTCATGTTTTCAAGCGCCTAGTTTGTAGTCATTTGTAAGCAAGGTCTGAGCGACAGTGAGCCAGTCTGCAGCCCACTGATTGATCTCACCGAGGGCCTCATTAAATTCTTTTTCTCGTCTTTTCGGCCCCGTTGCTTCTAGTTAGGAATGGTGATAAAATGTTACACCAGCATTTCATTTTAGACACGTTGCAGCGTTGAACTTAATAATACCCCCAAGAGAAGATCTGCCTGACGAACATAAAGGTTACGAGGAGGTCGGATAGAAGCAGTACGAGAGGGAGAGGGAGAGAGAGACGGAGTGCAGAGCAGGGAAGGACAAAACAGAGGAACAGGGAAAGGTTTTTGATGTTACCTGATGTTTCAGTCTGCGTCTCCGGAGAACAACAGTTCAGAGATGACAAATGCACGAATTCTGCATTCAAATGTTGGGAAGAAATGACTCAACCTTTTGTCATGTGTTTTTGTCGAGTTGTGTGCTGACACGATCCCGAATGTTTCCAACGGCGGTCAAAACAAAAATGAACGCCCGACAAGCTCCGAACGCGAGCAGATCCTTCACCCGCCGAATAAATCGCTATGCTGAGAGTCTACTGCATGTCGACGTCATGTGCTAACGTGCAGAATCTCGTTCGTGTCCAAGCAGAAGTGGTATTGTAACTAAGATAATCCTGGCCGAATCGGTATTGCACGGAAATGAATCATATTGGAATCAGAATCAAAGTGGCGATACCCAGCTTTAATTCATAAAGTCAGTGTTATGATCCTCTCCGACAGTCGACGTCCATTTAACGTACAAACAATTATAGTTTTAGTACGTTGTCTTTGCAGCTGTTCCATGCACAGATGTCCTGGCGAGGACACAAGATGTTCTTATTCTTGTCTCCTCTTCAGGGGTCGTTATAAATTGATTAGACGAGCAACATTCTGTTATTGTGACGAGTTATCCAGATTAGAGCTGCTTAAGGATCAAGTGTCATTAAGCTTCATTCATCATTCATGATTTCCAAAGCGTTATACACACCTAGTCACGTACTCTGCGCTGTAAGCCCATTTCATAGTGCCGGGCCATTACCCCCTCCTCGCTGGCGACACTGGATACTGTCGAAGCAGATATTTGAGATTGAATCGGAGCAGCAACTGTTTTATTGGCTGTCATCATCCACCCGGCTCAGTCCCTCCCAGCTCCATATGACCTGTACGCCGACCACGACCTCTGACCTCTCTGTGGGATGTGGGGGTGGGGGAGAATGAGAACACCCCCCCCCACCGCCAGAAATCAATGTATATTAATGAAGCTTCTGTCTCTTCTGTTATTTACATCCCGCTGCTGATGAATTATTGTGCGGCCTGCTGTTTTGCTCTGGGAGCCGAGCGGTTGCTACACCTGGCTGACTCACGCGGCCACACAAAACAGGGTGCATTGATTAGAAAATGAGCAGCGGGAAGCACACAAACGCGCACAAACACACTCGATTCTTGTGCGCGCCGACCCCGGGAGCACCTCTGGAGGCTTTCGCGATCAGATGGCTGAGTCATCCTGCGCATCGCCGCTTGAAATCATGACACACGCGCGGCTAACCTGCGCAGGCAAAGGCCTCTGCAGACTCTGTGGCTGCTCAGCACAGTGTCTGCCAGTTGTTATCAAACAGAGGCATTGCAGATCTGAATGGAACGTGTGTTGGATGCCATGAAGACGGTATCCGATCAGACAGATTGAAGGTGACATGTTCATGTAGCTCAGATTGAAGTGGTCCTACCTTCGTTATTTACAGAATATTGCCATTTTTACCCCGCAACATTAACTTGACAGCTTTATTTGGTAGTTACTCTTCTGATTAAAGCTCATAAAATATGTCAGGGTCATGTTTCTTTTGCTTCTGCTCCTGCCACATGAATCATTCAATCGGCAGAACCCGTGTTGGCAATGATTAATGCAAACCGCGGATGTGTTGAAGCTCTACATTTTCTTCACGTTGCATCTTCACGCTTCTTCGGGTTTCGTTTTTTTATTTCATTTTGTGACAACACCGTGCCTATGAGCTGGTCAGGTTCAGGCACAAAGAACACTTATTTAGGGTAAAGAAGAGATCACGTTTGGGTCAGCAACAGTTTGCTAATAAATGAATACGTCAGTATTAATGAGCCGGTACTTGTAGGATTTTAATAGTAGTCATAGTAGTAGGATTTTTAATGCAGGAACATTTACTTGTGTTGTATTTTTCACTTTGTGGTTTTAGTACTTTTACTTAAATCAAGGATCTGAGTACTTCTACCACCACTGGATGTATGATACGTACTTTACAAGTACATTTCGTCCCCTTAAATTTGATGTTGAGCATTCAGACTTGCTGACCTTCATATATCCAGCAGGATGAGTCAGGCTGACTATGCTGATCCTCTGACTTTGCATCCAGCAGCGACAGCAGGTCCAACATTTAATTTTTTCCACTAAAATATCCCAAGATCTGCTTCTTTTGACTGGCAAATCTTTTGTACATACATTAACAGTCCTTAGAGGATGAGTGCTAACGATGGTTGCACCAGCGCCACCAGCAGGTTTACAGCTATTCGTCAACTGCTGGATGAATTGCCATGGACAATTTGGCATACATCTATGTCTGTAGATGAGAGAGGGTGAGGGCCGTTGTTTCCTGAATTCTGTTGCAGACTCCCCCGTCTGGATCAACATGTCAGTTCCGATTCGACTCCCCTACTTCATGCTCCGCCGAGCGGCGAGGAGGGCTCACCCCGCTACACGTTCAGCCGATAAATACAACACATCGGCACCCTCACCCTCCACCCTCACCGATGTTCCTTCCTTCTGCCGCTCTGCCTCTTTTTTTTTTTCTTTTTTTTTTTATCTAGCTCTGATTGCTGCATCTCTTTTGAATGCGTCTCTCCTCTCCGGGGCTCTATCACTCCCTCTTTTCAGTCACTCACACTTCACAAGTTCTTGTGTGAGTGTGTCGATGCATGTCCACTGTCGAGGACGTCCCCTGCGTAACGGGCAGCTGACGTAACCGGCCCTCTCGCTCCAGTCTGAAGCGTCGGTCACATGGCCGGCTTCATGAGGGCCTCGGCTGCTATGGCATGTGTGAAGTATGCACAAGGCAGCTCTGTCTCCTGGCAACATCCAACAGCCTGCTTATTCCGCGCTGCACCGTGAGATGAATCACATCTCTGTCCTGATGTGTTCAGCTGTTCTGGCTCTCCCTATACCGCTCAGGAAGAAGCCCGACTGTCTGACCAGCTACGTCCTGAGCTCGCCGCACCTTCTCCCAGCCTTCGTCCCTCCTCTTCTCCCCTCACCTCTCGCCTGTCACGTCCCGCCCTGCCTCCCATCGCGATCTTCATCTCGCCTCGTCCTGTCCTCCTCCCCACCGCTGTTCCTCTCCGCCGCTCTCCCCTTGCTCATGTCTCGTTGAAAGACTCCCCTCTGAGTCTCTCCTTGTGTGTCCTTTAAGTCAGCCCGAGCGAGAAGACACGTCGTGCCTTTTAATCAGAAGCCACAGACAACAAAAAATGCACCATAAACCAAATCAGCTTTTTAGTAGTTACATCTCGGGTCGTTAATTTTAAAGCTGGGGTTGGTAAGATTGTAGAAACCAGCAAGAGCAAGCAAACTTTTGAAAGTTACCGACTGAAATAATCCAACCCCCCTCCCTCCAGACCCACCAAAATACATGAAGGCTACCTCTCCTAACAGCAGGGAGATGAGTTAGTGGGTAGTTTGTGATGTTTAACAAGCTCTTTTAGCTTTTTTAGTCTGATTATTCCAATAAATACATACATAAACAGCTCTGCTAAATGCCACGAACATGTAAACACAAGCAAAATAGCCGTCACGAAGGTACCTCAGTCTGAAAAGGCTACCTTGTGCGGCAGTTACTCCTTACTGATGTTGTAGGTGTTAGCTTTGTGCTAACTGGGTTAGCTTGTCTCAGGGGCTGTGTGCTACTCGGTTAGCTGCTGAGGAAAAAACTCTGCCGCTGCTGCTGCCACTCACTCGTTCTTCGGCTCAGGCGCTGTGTGCTTTGTGCTACTCGGCTAG
Source organism: Spondyliosoma cantharus (assembly GCA_900302685.1). NCBI lineage: Eukaryota > Metazoa > Chordata > Actinopteri > Spariformes > Sparidae > Spondyliosoma > Spondyliosoma cantharus. Next base: position 21,348 of record OMLP01009562.1, on the reverse strand, counting down.
CAACTGAATGCTAACTGCCACCGGATGCTCACTCGCTCTATTGCTCGGGAGCCGTGTGCTTTGTGCCAATTAGCTGGCTGCTGAACAGTAAGTTCAATGGCTGTGTGCTGTGAGCGCAGCACATCTTTGTCTTGGCTAACCTGACATTGTCATGATTAAGGTGACCAACGGACATGGCCATTGTTAGCACTCACCGCTGTCAAGCTAGCACGTTAGTCTCCGGAATCTGCACTTTCTCTGCCAATCTTTTGCAATTAGCTCACTAATCGCATTAGCAATATATCCGCCTTGCCTGGTGGAAGACTGGCACAATGATAGCAAAGGGCAAAGTGTGTGCAGCCAGGCAGGTATGTATGTCGACAGACAGTTGGATGGGCTTATTAGAGGCCTGCAACTGCCAACGATGCTGAATTTTTTGTCAGAGCAAGAGATTTTCCGATCATATGTTACCAACCCTATAGCTTTAAATGCAGCCGCAGTAGATTTACTTACGATACGAGCAAAATGCATCACAAAATTATGTTGCAACTTTGTCTTCGCCTCGCTCTTCGTCTTATCAGTCAGAGCGCATTGCGCGTGGTCGTGTGCTGGAGCAAAGTTAGTTCATCTCTTCGAAATCTTCTTACTGTAACAAGCTTACACGTTTGTTGTGGTTCCCATTCAGTGCTTCAAAAGGCTTGTCAACAGTGGACCATCTGACTGTGTCGGGTACATTTATCTCAACTGGATCAGGGGTTCTCTTTAACTCTCTTAAAAGCAGATGTGTTTGTCAATCGCCTGCACTGTTCAGTTGCGTTGTGTTGCAGTGAGCTCGCTTGCAGCAGGGCATTTTGCGATTACATTTGATTTTAAGGAAACTTGAAACCTAAAATGAGTCAGCGCTCTGTCAGAACTCTGATGCAGGAACAAACTAAGCTGCCCTGCCCGTAATTCATATCATTGTTATAGTGTCATATCTATAACACATTCCTCTCCACTCTTTGTCTTCTGGTCTCCCTCGTCCTATCCCCTTCTTTGCTCTTCTTCGTAGCGAGCACCCTCCCCCTCTAAAGCTATTCAAGTGGCACACTGCAGGATTATCCCTCAGCCTCTGAGACATGCTGGTTTGGTCAGACTTATCGTCGTCTCTGGGTTCACTTTGACCACAGAGGTGAAAGCTGCAAAAATAAAATCTGCAACACAACTTTGAACCGTTTAAAGTAAAGGATGCACTTGGACTAAAAATTCATACGTCCACAGAGGAGTTGTGTTTGATATCAAATTTTTCGGAATTGTTTTTTTTGTTTTTTTCTTTCAAAGATGGAGCCATCCGTGGTAAGTGAACATGCAGCGGAGTGTTTAGTTACTGTCAAATGTGCAAAAGTTTGAATTGTCGTGTTTTGTCAACTTAAGACAGCCGTACCGCCTCTGCTATCACAACACACTCCTAAAAGACTTTAAAATACAAAAGGGATTGCTTTGACAGCAGCGAGTGTTCTGGTCAGTGAGTGGGCTGGTAACAGTTTCAAACTGAAAGATACGTCCAAATGGATAAATGTGTCGTGTACAGACCGGCTGTTATTTAGATATTTTTCTGACAAAATGAGGGACACAGTTTACGTGTTTCTTTGCATTTGCCTATTTCATTATTCTCTCCAATATATATCAAGCTTGTTTAGCTAAGACCTGAGTTATGTAAACAGTATTCTGTCTTTACTATGGCTTTGCCACCAGTTAATACACTGGGGAAAAGGAGGTGTGTTCAGGGCCACTAAGGTGGATTGACCTCAATAACTAAGCTTGTGTTCATACTGTCCTTTGAGAAAACAGACCTGTGCCAATATGGACGTTAGTACCGCTTTCTTTTTTATATTCTTGACATTTTGAGAAATTGAAAGCTTCTTCAGCTCTTCCATCGTCTTTTCATCTTCAAAAACATGTACTAGAATTATCCATGCTCCTGTCAATTTAGGGTCAATGTGCACCACTATCGTGGAATTATCGTATTAATCCAAAGTGTGAGTTTTGGTTCAGCTAAGCTTCTGGACACATTTGGTTTTGTTATGAGCGGGGATTCTGGCATTGTGCTGCAGCTTAACTGGCTTTGATGTCACTAGGTGTGTTAATCACGTATTCAGAAGCTAATTGGAGGATTCGGCTGACGGACAGAAAGATGGACCAGTGGTGTTTATTTGCTGCTGAGATTAAGACGATGCTACTTTAGGGCTGCTTAGCTGCATGGGGCCTTCTCGCGTCACATGGTTGACTTTTTTTGTCATATGGCTTTCAGGGTTTAACTAAATAAAAACACTTTTTGATATCTTTATCTATCTAGGTATGAATGTTGAGCCTGTTATATTCAAAGCATCTGCTGTTTTCATGATCGTATCTTTATACTGAGACTAATCAGACTAATCTCATCAAGTGTAATTACCATAGCAGAAATATTTTCGTGGAAATGTTCATATTCAGTAAATGTATGTAGAAACACAAAAGTCCTCCAAAACAGTGTGAGACACTTTGCTTAAAGCATATGTTCACCCAAAAATGAAAATGTTAATATACTCATGCCCATGCTGATGAAGTTTCGTAGTCCACAAAACATTTCTGGAACACAACAGCCTTGCAGCATTCTGTCGGGCTCGTGGTCCCACTTCAGACACGATGCGAGCTAACGCCTTTAGCTCAGCAGCTACAGAGAAGATTTCGGCTTTAAAACGGGTGTATATAACAATTGTTCTATGTACTCACCTTCATCAGTTTGACTTTCCATTGGCATGAGGGGGAGTCGACTGAACTTTCATTTTTGGGTGAACACGTCCTTTAATCCTTTCATTTACTGGCATTCTCACATTTCATTTTGTAAGTGAGTCTTAATATAAGCATGTTATGAGTCTCTTTAGTAACACATGCACACACACAGTAAAGTAATAACACATGTTCAAGCATCCAACTGCCAAAATAATGGCATTTATATTTGGCTTCAACGGTGGGTTCAACTGTGGAATTGTTAATTGGTTATTCAAGATCAATACACCCAGAAAATATGGAGTCAGTTAGCTCATTGAGTGTCTCTTCATGTCATTAATTGATTCCAGGTATAGGTTATTGAATGTGATGGGGCGAGTTGTGATGGTAGCTAACAATCCTCCTTGTTGTTGTGCGGATTGGCAGAAAGAAAGAGGTTACTGAGGGTGTGTCCCAGCTGATGTGGAGTCATACACCCTGTGGAAGGAGCTGCAGATGGTCCAACATGGCAGGAGCTGTTGGGTCTTAAATCAAGCATGTCAAATGAGTGATTATGATAGATAAACTGATGTTAGGATACAAAAAAAGGATCATAGAAAGATTTTTGATGGTAACATTCAAATGCACATTCATGTATACTGTGGCTGCACTGATGCTGGACACCATCAGTCAACTTTTGGATGAGCAAAACGCCAGTATTCGTCATTCAGTAAAATGTTTTTTTTTTATATATATATATGTATGTATGTATGTATGTATGTATATAAGTAGAAACAGTTTCCAATAGAATCAAACCCTGGAGATATTTGGAAGAGTAGCGTGCCCAGAAAACATTGCTTTTATTCTTGTACTCCCGGAGCCCTGGAGCCCTCTTCTCAGACAGAACAGATGAATTACCAGAAGAAAAAAAAACACTTTGCTGCTGATCCCAGTGCGAGTGAAAGGCTCAAGTTGTCTCTGATTCAGACGCTGACAGTAAAATTGCAAAATCCTTAGTATTTTGTGTTGTGCTTTCTTGAAAGAGCCAGTTCTGAATGCCTCGACTGTAAAGGGGCCCCCCACAGGATGCTGTGAAGGCTTGTGGCAGTCACCAAGGCCTTTGATAAAATACAGCTTGGCTAAATCAGTCAATGTTCTGTGGAAACACTGACCGAGCAAGGAATAGATTGCCTGTTCTGCAGCTGAAACCAGAACCAATAACACAGGGTGCAAGTGTTGAGTAGACCCCTGTGAAAACAGAGTGTGTGGCAGGAGCTGATACTAAAAATACTTTCCCATCATAAGCTGACCTTGTAGTTTCAGGCATCTTATTTTTCTCACAAGGACGATTATATACTGAGTTATACCGTGCATAAGGAAAGTGAGGTCGGGCTAGTTCAGATTGAGCTTAATGCAGTACGTCATTTTTTCATGAGTCATTCCAGGGATGAGGGAAGTTGCAGGAATTAGTTTGCACTTGACTGTAGGAGGAAGTTGAAGGATGAAACACGGAGGGCGCCGCTAATATTCGAACGAAAATCTTCCTTGTGATGCGGCAGAGTGCAGACTCAGCTTATAATCTAAAATGGCCACGAGTCATCCTTCATCTGCGTCGGCCTCTATCCAGCACGCTCAACTAACGCTTAATTTAAACTGTGCATGCCAAGAATCAATCAACTACTACACTGTGCTCTTTATAACATTTTTCAAAACTCTTTGTCGTTTTAATTATAAGCTATGATAAAGTATTGCACTGTTGGACCATGTGCAGGAATAGATAAGAACCACAATCAGCTGCATTTCATTGTTAAGACCGAAGAAAGCATGTCAGAGCAGGAACATTATCAGCAGAGCCTTGTTATTATGAGGCACATGCGATGTATTGTACTGTCATGGTGGTTGTTGCAGCGCGATGAAGAGCTCACTGTCAAGGAGAAGCCATTAATCATGTGAGCGAAATGGATTGGGCTTCAAACACAGTTCAATACCAATAAAGCGCCTCGCAGTCTCCTCTGTTTTAACCGTGGTGGTAAGATATCGACCAGACGTCAACCAAATAAATAAAAATCACCCTAAACTCTGGAGGAAATCCAGCAGGAAGTGTATTCCGCACAGCTCACAGAGTAAAAGGTGATTAAACCACATCGTTAAAGCGCTCTTTAGGTTTAAAAATAGGTGTGTTGATCTCGTCTCAGCATAATTGTTTCACTCTATTTTAGAGTTGCAATTACACAATGTTTTTTTTTTTTTGTGGTTGTTTTAACTTAAATCAGAAAATAAGTTAAACAATTTAAAATAAAGTTTTTGGTTACATTTGGTTACAATGAGGTACACAAAAATATGAGTAGATAAGAAAAAGCGAGTAGGGAATGAATCAGGAACGACTTGATGACTAATGAGTAAATACTGAATAACTGATTAGGGAACTATATAGTAGATAATGATGAGTTACTAGAGATGGGGAGATAATATATAAATGAATCATTAGGTAATGATTAGTTCGTATATATCCGAGGAGACACACTTTCTTCATGAATTGTTCCTGATTAACTATGAACCAGTTGCTGAGTGGCACCAACTAGTAACTACTCATTAAGTACAAATGACTTAATCATCAGTTACTCTGTCTGTTCAGCTTCAAGTAGAGTATATTACATAAAACTGAGTAGTTATCGAGTATACTCCTTAATTATTAACTACTTAATCATTAGTTACTCTTCAAGTAAAGTGATACATCATCTGCATACTATTATGTTTCATTTTACTTGAAGGTGCACAAAAGATTGATTAAGTAATTAGAAATTAATTCATAATTAATCAGGAACACCTCATTACGAAAGCCAATGAAATGCACTCACAGATATTTAAGAACTAATCATTACCTAATGATTCCTTAACATAGTATCTCCCAGTCTTTCTAGTAATTCATCATTATCTACTGTATAGTCTCCAAATAAGTTACCTAGGAACAACCATTCGTTCATTCCTCACTCTTTCCTAATTAATTTCTCATAATTTTGTGTTATGAAAGTGTTACCAATCATTTTTAATTGATATTCTTTCTTTTGTTGTGTGTGATTGGTATGAAACAACAAAACATGAATTAAAGACTTCACGGGTATGGCAAAGACAGCCAGTGATACCATACACAAGGACAAAGATGAAATTCAAAACTTGCTATGTGCTCTACAAAATGGACAGACTAGACAGAAAAACAGAAACAAAACAAAAACTAGAAAGGCACTCAGTAGAGCAAAATGGCCGACTCAGGCCCCAACAGTCCTCTTTAATTCAATCAAGCCTAATCCAATATCAAATAAAACACATTTAAATCCATTAGATCCAAAGATTTGTCAGGATCTGCATGAAATTGCACTCACTCATAGATACGAGCCACCTAAATATGTCTGATTTCTGTCCATATGTGTCTTGCAATATCGGAGAATGTCAGAACAATTCCTGCATCCGCCCCTTTAAACAGATCTGCACCAAAAAAATGAATGGGGTCTATTCTGGGCTGAGACCCGTCTTCCCACTTCTGACAAACCAGCAAACAGACAAAGGTGAAAACATAACCTCCTTGGCGGAGATAATAAATGTATAATGGTAATAGTAATATGGTGACTGTAGTGATAACAATGGCAGCAATTACTCGTTGACACAAAAGTCACATTCATGGCTGCTATTCACGGTGTGTAATGTGTATTATATGTGTGTGTGCCTGTTGTGCGACTATCTCTCTGATGTAATGTGTCAAAATAATGAGTATTCGCACTGTGAAAGGATTCAGGGTCAGAGCTGTGTGATGGCAGCGGTGCTCTTCTCTCTCTGGTGTCTTTTCTAGGACACGCCAATATAAGATGCCCCCTTTCATCCCAGAGGGCACGGCCGCTGTATGCGTGGCGACCGGAACTATTTTTATCTCATTATTATAAACGTCTCGAACAGAAAAACTCTCATGCTGGAAGGTTTTCCTCCAGTTGCCAGGGAAAAAAACTGCTACATTGCTTCTCTTAAGTGTTGACTAGCTTTCTAATGTCTGCCCATGCGCTCCACTGCACTGCTTCTTGTCTGTACGTGTTCAATGTGATGTTACTGTCTCACGGTGTTGTCATTCTCTTTGTTTTTTCTTTCAGTGCATGAGGAACCCAGCTCTGCTGCAGAGGACAGGTTTAGTCATTAGAGTACTTTGCCACATCCAGGAAAATGTCTGGCTCCTACGATGAATGTGCAGGTGCTGACGACACCATGGACAGCTTCTGGGAGGTACAGACCCGCCGTCCTTCTGTTCTGATTTAGCATGCTCCCCGCCCAAGCCCTGAGGCTCCCTCGTATTGATCAGGCTTCTGGAGCCCAGCAGAGTCCCCACTGAAACCATGAAAATGAGATTAGTGTCACTGAGTTTTTACAGGAAAATCAATGCGAGGAGTTGTCGCGACGCTGTTTGATAACCCTTGAGCTTCGTGGCAGAGGGTCCTGCTGTGATCTGCATTTTGTGCATTAATACGTGAAGAAAAAATATTAACAGTTTAGGAATTTGATTTGTTGCGTGTTGGATGAGAAAACCGTCTCAAATCAGCCTTGTTTTTTACCTTTAACGCTAGGCTACGCTAACCAGCAGACAAGACACAGGAGTGGCATCAATCTTCTCGTCCTGCTATCAGCAAGGAAGTGAATAAGCATGTTTTCCCCCAAAAATGTGGAACTATTGCTTTAAATCAAGAGCTTCTGAAAGGTGACCTGATTAGAGAGTCTTCCACCTCATTAAGCAGAAGAGCAGCTAAAAATATTTATGTAAATGGAAAAAGTTGCAGTTTCTGTATAACTGGTCACAGTACTAAAAATACAGATTGAGATTAAATGAAATACACACGTGTAAAAGTGTAATACTGTAGTACAAACATGCATGACACAACACAGCTTTAAAAGGTGTTTTTATCGTCCTTGCGTTATTCAGGTTTTCTCATCTTTTCTGGTGAAGATGCACACGTACCTTCCATCGCCTGTTAGATCAAAATAATTATGCTCATTGTAAGTCAAAAGTATGAGCTTTGACTTGGGCTCGTTCATATTCAAAGCATTTGTACTAGCTTGTAGACAAGAAGGCAGGTCATAAAAACATTTAAACTGAAAATGGGAATCGTGCAAGAGTGATTTTTGTGGGAGTACATTAACTTAAACTATATAGACACTTAAACTACATGGATGAATGAGGTCAGTGTTGCCAGATGGTAAATGTGTAATTTTACACAACACGTTTTTAAGGAGACATTCTTATTTCAGGTTGACGATAATATTATTTGGGGATACTACTAGAATATGTTGACCTGCTTGAGTGCTCAAAAAACAGGCATTCCTGGCACTTCGGGTGCAGTGTTTTCTGTGGGAAAAAGGAGCTCCTGGCGGTGTGAACTTTGGCCTTTTTAACGCCTTTTACATGCACAATATAAAAGCAAAGACGGTCTCCTTCAAAATGAATAGGTTGGTTTACTTGTGTGTTTAAAATATCTTGACTCGAACACAGCACACCTTAGTGAAAAATGGCCACCTTCAAGTTGTTTCAATTGAGTGTTGAGCGGCGGGAGTAGGACGACAACTGAGCTTGCATTGCTCATGTCATAATGTGGTCGTACATTATGGAATTTTGGCATTATTGATCCCACATACAATGAGATACCATACGATACCAAACTTTATTGTATTGTTTTGTATTGTGGTGCAATACTCTACGATACGATACGATACGATACGGTACGGTACGGTACGGTATGGCTGTTATGTCAGTTTACAATAAAATTCATTTTGCATCTTCAGCCAGTTCTGCTCAAGAACTTTGCACACAAATCAGACATACAGGTACATGTATGACCCATCTTCATAAATGCTCATCAAACAGTCTTTTGCACAAAACGCAGCACATAATATCCTCAGAGCCAGATCTTATTTAGCAGCACACTGATGTTGATTGGACAACAGGACAAACTGATATATAAAGGAACTCTTCAGTCTGTTGCGTTTAAATTGAGGGACTCTGAATCACCTATTGGAGGGCAGAAGTTTAGAACATGTGAGGAGTCAAAATTAGCATGCAAGGACAATAATTATCGTACATTTGGCAACATAGAGAAAATGCAACATTCCCTTTCTATTTGTGATGAAACCATCTCAGTCTGTTATGTTGTAAGCCATATTTGCTTTTACAGTGTGTCATCACTGGACACATCGTACACAAGTTCTGCCCATCCTCACTTGTGCTGAGATGCAGTCTCTGTGTGAATGTGTGTGCGCACACTAAATTAGCGTTAATGAATTCCCCGAGCACAGAGTCTTCTTTGTATCACTGCCTCTTACCCACAGAGAGACGGACAAAGAGCTCCAGTCATAGGCCGCTCTGAGGCCGCCTTTCACCACATGCACCTGCCTATAGCATCTGTACTCTAGCAACACAGCTCTGCTCGGCTCATGGTGTGTAAAATGCAGAGAAAACACTTAAATGTTCACTTAAATTGTCAGAAGAATCATTGATGAGCAAAATCAGACGATGAAATAATCCACGCGCTGTCGAATTACATCGCAAACGCAGGAGCTCGTGTGTGTTTTCACATGTGAACCAGTCCACCTGCGTGTTGTTGTTGGTGTGACTTGGCATGCTGTCACACAGGCCCAAACTCACAGCGTCACACACCTGTCTCACTGCCTCCCTGCAGCGCTCTCATCTCCAACACTAACCACACATGCATGCTCCTGTCTGGACCAATCACGGCGTGGCTCTGCAGCCAGAGAATGCAGCACATAGGCTCTCCATGAGTTGTGTGTGTGTGTGTGTGTGTGTCTGCGTGAGGATGTTTATTGCATGACTGTATGTATTTACAGCGTGCACACACGGTGGTTTCTATGTATTTCTGTCTCCACATCATCATCTATCCCTGAGAATCTGTCTGCCTGCATTACACCACTCAAGAGGATTAAAGCCGTCTCTCGCACACACACACACACACACACACACACACACACACACACACACAAACACAAGCCCATGTCATTGCATAACTACACATGCACAGGCACGAGCAAAACCTCCCCCCATCGCTACCCTTCTCCCTTCATCATGCACCATGAGCTCACGCCCCCTGCA
>OMLP01009562.1:1256-11487 GCA_900302685.1 Spondyliosoma cantharus | reverse complement strand
GAACCTCCTGACGCAGGGTTAGCACGCCGCTCAGTATCGGACCCATCGGTCACGTTACAATCACATCTCAGCCACTCACACACACACACACACACATACAAACACAAGCCCATGTCATTGCATAACTACACATGCACAGGCACGAGCAAAACCTCCCCCCATCGCTACCCTTCTCCCTTCATCATGCACCATGAGCTCACGCCCCCTGCAGGCACCAAAGAGGCGGAGACATGCAGCCTGGTACGGCTTCTTTTTTTTTTTAAGGCGGTCTCATTTAAGGTGGCGCTGGTCTGAAAAGGAAAATTATCATGAATACTGTTATGTTTGACAGAGTAGAAATGTATAAAAATGTAGCTTTATTGAGATAAATTAATGTGTCTGGAGCTGTTTCCTGCTTGGATCGGAGCTGTGCATGAATAATTTAGCCTATTTTATATTTAAATGAATTGAACATACTGTATTTTACAGGATAGAGAAGTGCTTCTTGATATGTTTACACATGTACATTTCCAAAAGAGAGTGCTGGATAGCATGCATCATGGGGCAAGACGCCCATTGGCATATACAGCAGCCAGTACCCAACAAATGCATTAAAGTTAATAGTTATATGTTTATAAATCAAAAATGTAAGGTTAGGAGCACTCAGATTGAGTTAATTAGAGGTCCTCTTTGAATTGGGAAACTACTGAAATGTCTTGTTCGTGTTAGACCAGAAAAACAAACGCCGAAAAGATGTAATTTTGGCATCGAGACTTCATCAACTCCCCGATGAAGGCACTAAAGGCAATCTAACAGTTTAAAGAGAGTGCTTTTTGTGTTTTCTTATAGTTCAGCTCAACGTTTGTTTATTCTATTGATTATAATAATGTTTTTTTTCTAAATCCCTTCCCCCACACCAGCCTATACATCCACACACCGTCAGGTTTTTGTTGATGGTATTAAAGTAGATTCAATTAAAATGTTTAAAATACGCAAATAGCGTGATTTAATGTCTCTAGGAAAAGACAGGAAAACACTCTATAGTGTGATAATGCTATTAGCTCGTTTTGTTGCAGCAAAATCGAACCTGTCACTACAATAAGCTTTCGACTAAATAGAACCAAACTAATAATAAACTTTAATTATGTTGTAGAACTCTTGAAAATTCTTTGTAATTGTGTTTCGTTTGACTCCCACAAACATTTAAAGCTGAACCTCATTAACGCAGACAGAAAAACATATATTATTTCACTTTCTTTTTAAAGAAAATAACAAATTACAGGGATGATGTTCATTATGTGAACTATAAAAGTGGTCTGTTGTCTCTCTGTTCTCAGGTGGGGAACTACAAACGTGCTGTTAAGAGATTTGACGATGGCCATCGGCTCTGCAACGACCTCATGGGCTGCCTGCAGGAACGTGCCAAGATAGAAAAAGCTTATGGCGATCAGCTAACTGGATGGTCCAAGAGGTGGAGGCAGCTCATCGAGAAAGGTCAGCTGTTTTTTTGGAATTGGGTCGATCAGCTAAAAAAGCTCATGCAAATGAATGTTCTGTACACAGTCTCTCAGTTTGCCTCAGCTCAGTTTGCACACTTCGATGTTTAGCCTCCCGTTAATATTTGCTTCCCCAGGCCCACAGTACGGCTCCGTGGAGAGAGCCTGGCTGGCTGTGATGACCGAGGCGGAGAAGGTGAGTGAGCTGCACCAAGACGTGAAGAACAACCTGACGAACGAGGATGTGGAGAAGGTGAAGAACTGGCAGAAGGAGGCCTATCACAAGCAGATGATCGGAGGCTTCAAGGAGGCCAAGGAGGCCGAGGAAGGCTTCAAGAAGGCTCAGAAACCCTGGGCCAAGAAGCTCAAGGAGGTGAGGGGAAATGTATTTGTGTCATCTTCTTTATAACACATTCGCTTGAGACCTCTCGATAAAGTAAACGCGTATCATCCACACGGTGCAAAACACAAAACAAAGCCCTGCAATAACCCGACCTCATCGAGATAATTCATCGATGTGTGCGAGTGTGCTGTGAGGGTATCCGATGTTAGGTCCGCGTGTGAAACTTCTGCTGGAATTTTGTTCCCCCGTTTTATGGCGATGAAAGTGAAACATTAGTGATTAGATAATTAGTGGGAACATCGTTTTTGCATCAGTGTTTTCATTTTCAGTAAAGAAACGATGATGAAGACGTGACGTTTGTCGGGGTCCGTACCGAAGAAACATTTTTGCTGTTTGAACAAGATTTGTAGGCCAGGGCGTCTCTGCAGCTCTACAGTATTTCATTTTAATGCTGTTCTGTCACATGTTTTACCTGTATTTAAACAAAATTGAAGCTTCTGCAATTTGATTATGCTGGATGTTTGAAGAACCATCTGTCGGCCAACGAGTTTGGCATATGAATAACAAAAGGTGCTGTTTGAGTGTCTGAATTTGAACAGATCTCCGCATGGTGAGGCTGTCCTAATGATTTCATCTAGAGGCCAAATCTGGAAATTCTCCATGACACTGGCTATGGCTGCTCCCGTGGTGGTGTTACTGGCACATTTCCTGATTCAGAACTTTAAATACGATCTATTTTTGTGTGATATTTCAGACAAAATCTCTACGAGGCGACAGAGTCAGTCACTAATTAGTTGTCAGATGGAGCAAGCTTTGATTTCAAGCATAGGGAGAAACTTAGTGAGAGTTCTTAGACCCAACTCACCGGAATAAGTGTCGGTAATGTACATTTCTGCAAAACACAACTATGCTGAACCTTTACATTTCTTTGTGTTGCAACATTACGTTTCTTTAGATTGAAATGTCAATCTGTTGTTGTGACAGTGCTGTGCTCATGGTCTGGTTAGGTTTAAACAGAAAACCTTTGTAAGAGTGCAATAATACAACCATGGCGGGAGATGTCCCTACTTCTTGTCACACACAATTGTCCCGAGGTCTCTGTAAAAATATCCAGTGGTGTGAATGTGAAACACATTATTCTAAATGTCAATAGACCGCCCTGTATATGTTTCTTTAATCAAATCAGCTCATGAGATACTGACAATGTCTGCGTTTGGACATACAGATGGAGGCAGCTAAGAAATCGTACCACATGGCCTGCAAGGAGGAGAAGCTGGCTGCAGCCCGAGAGGCCAACGGCAAGACTGAGGCGTCTGTCACGCCAGACCAGCAGAAGAAGCTCCACGAGAAAGTGGACAAATGCAAACAGGATGTGCAGAAGGTGGGAAGAAGAGATGAAAGTCATTTTCTTTGGACAGTTAAAGCGGGTTTTCTTCATTTAAATGTGATATATTTGGTTACAAGAACAGATATTTAGTCTGATCAGATTGTCAGAGCTTTACAAAGTGTCCTAAAACCCTTTAAAGATGAGTTATGGTGCAAGCTTAAAGCTAATTTAAGTTGTCTTGGGGAATACATTTGGGATCAGATAATTGACAGAATTGCACGTAACAAATAAGAGCAAGCCAGCTATTAAAATAGAGATAATAATTAAACCAAGCTGGTTCCTTCTGCGGGTACAAGCGGCCGAAATGGGTTTTCTCCGCAGGGTGGCTGGGGTCTCCCTTAGAGATAGGGTGAGAAGCTCAGCCATCTGGAAGGGACTCAGAGTTCAGCCGGTGCTCCTCTGCGTGGAAAGGAGCCAGCGGAGGTGGTTCGGGCATCTGATGAGGATGCCAACAGGGCGCCTTCCTAGGGAGGGGTTCCTGGCACGTCCAACTGGGAGGAGACCAAGGGGTAGACCCAGGACCAGGTGGAGGGATTATATCTCTTCTCTGGCCTGGGAGCGCCTGGGGATTCCCCAGTCAGAGTTAGCCGACATGGCCGGGGAAAGGGATGGATGGATGGTTCCTTCCGGTCGTTTTGGACCTCAGTCACCGGTGTGTTTTCCTGTCTTCTGTCTCAGGCTAAAGAAAAGTACGAGAAGTCTCTGGAGGAGCTGAACAAGTGCACCCCGCAGTACATGGAGTGCATGGAGCAGGTGTTTGATCAGTGTCAGCAGCATGAAGTCAAGAGGCTGACCTTCCTCAAGGAGGCCTTGCTGGACATCAAACGCCACCTTAACCTCACCGAGAACCAAAGGTGAGCCGGGCCGAGCGAGGCGGTTGTATTTACGTTTCACGGAGCTGGCGGTTTAGGAATCGCTGAGTGTGTTTTAACTGATATGTGAATAAGCGAGAGGTGAGAAAGAGCTTAGAAATCTTTTTTTCTCAAGTATTTCTATGCAGGATCCCATTTTGGTCCGCTGAATACTCCTGTGTTTCACCACCGTCTCTGTGTGTTTCTTAGCAGCTGTAAGCAAATGTCATTTCAGTGAATGAATAGCATAACGTCAATATAAAACTCACAGTGTTGCAGTGTGCAACCAGGCTAAAGAGTTTCTTGAGCATGACTGCAAACCGTACCTTTTTGCTTTCAATGAGAAATAATCAAATTTCAAACAAGTCTTACCACGCATTAGTTTGTTTGGTCGTGTCACATTCCGCACAGTTCACTTTCAAATTGATTAAAGCTCAACAAGCTTCTCCACCAGCCATGCATTTCTCATTAGCGTCGAGACTCACCGCACTAATTAATGGGTGATTCAGTCGATGGCGCTCCTGCCAAACTGGATTTTTGTTCGGAGTGAACGCTTGTCATTTTTAAACCTGCACGTGACGACAAAAGAGACGACGCCCTCAAGTAATTCTTTGGCATAAAACTCATAGCTAAAAGCGTAGAAAATGCCTGCGTGCTTTTCATCTTCAGCTATTTATGTCACAACAGCGAGTTTCTCTGCAAACTATCGCCAGATTCCACTCATGAGAAGACGAATTCAGCGTATTATTATTATTAGACGCTGCCTGTGAATGAATGAATATTTTGTACAACTAGAATGAGTCATATTCCTGCTGAAAAGGAAAAAAAAAAAAAGCTCAAATCAAAACATTTGGAAACGGTCTCGTTCATCAGGTCATTATCGCGCAAACAGAGAAAGAGAATGGAACTACAGCGTGCGCTCCCTTTCTGGATTCACGGTGATTGCGGTTACGGCCGTTTCTCTGCTTGGACACATCAGTCTGTTCTTCACCTCTCCTCTTTGAAAGGCAGCCCAGCGGCGCTCCTGAGACGCTGCGCTGGCTCGACTTAAACGTTCCTTCGGGATCACAGGCTATAACTGCAAAGAGGCATTTTGCTGCACAGGAGCATCTAGCATCCGCCTTCACAAAGCCTCTCGTGCTCCAGCTTACTTGAGACTGGGCGCAGAATAAATCATCCTGCTGCATTAATGTATGAAACACGGTCTGCACCCTTTATAATCTATGACACATTGCAGAGATTTGGGAAAACTTGAGCAACATAAACGACGGTATCCCTGCGAAGGATTATTAGGATTATTTGGGCCAAATACTTCAGCTGTCGAGAAACTCAGGGAGACGCTCCAGTCTTGCCATGACCCGATGTTGGATCTCTCTCAGCCCAGATTTGGAACTGCGTTGTGGGTCCTGTCGCCAAGTTGGCAGCACCCCCGGGTCTCTTCTGGCGCTTTCATTGTCACTATTTGTTCCATTTTTTTTTTCCCCCTCCTCCTCCTCAGCTATGCCACGATATACAGAGAACTGGAGCGCACGATCCTGGGCGCAAACACACAAGAGGACCTGAAGTGGTTCAGCAACAACCACGGCCCCGGGATGCATATGAACTGGCCTGCCTTTGAGGTACAGCATCAAACCTCTCATCTTTGCCAAATACTTTAATCATCGTGTCCTTTAACGTCGTTTCTTTTTCGCTCCGATCTGCAGGAATACAACCCAGACCAAGCCAGTGCTCCTCCAAAGAAGAAGAAACCAGACGGAGCCCCACCCACTCCGAGCACCGACCATGTGGCTCCACCTGGTGATCGTAGCAGGTTAGCTCAAGGAGTCTGTTGTTGACAGTCACGCAGATCACTCTGTTTCATCCAGAACGTGACTAACATCTCTATTTATTTGTGTTTCGGTAAACAAATCTCTCGAAAGGACTAAATCCAACAATGTGTTAGTCCACACTTCCACTGGTACCAACCATATACACACAGTGCATCTTTATTAATGTGCCATGAATGTATGTTTTTACTTTTATAAAGGAGAAATTATTTCCCAAAACAGGTGGGCGCTCCGGTTTTTGGCAATGCTCCTTGAAATGGAGTAAAACGTCCATTCTTTGGGGGACTATTTTCGACTGTGGATGCTTACGAGTGTTTACAGCAGCAGGTTGTGTGTGTGTGTGTGGGGGGGATCAATTTAAAACTACAGGGCCCTCGTTCTTCATAATGAATCTTCCGGTGCAACATCGAGGCTTAATAATGTGTTTTGGATAGCTTTAGATCCAGTGATGGAATGTAACTGTAACTGACTGACACTACATTTACTTAAATGAGTAGATGCCACTTTATACCTCATCTCTTTTAACATTAATCTGACAGCTTTCCTTTCTACAAGTAGATAAAACAAATACAAACAACGTTTTTGTGCACATAACACATATGAAGTCATTTGAAGAAAATGTGTTTGTTATAAACTAAACTATCCAATAGTCTATAGAAGTATAACTGAACCTTTAATTTACTTTTATTTTTGATATCTGTTAACTGTTAATACTTAAACTGACAACTTTAAAATGTTCCCTCCTCCGAGCGTTTCCCTGTGATGTTACTGGCTACCGCTAACGGCCCGGCTGCTGTCCAAAGCAAAAAAAAAAAACAACTGTAAGAATCCCAAACTTGAGCCAGAAACCCTGATCTCAGTGCAGAGTAACACACCTGGTTATATTTATAAGTAGGCAGGTTTTGCTACTAACGATCTAGAGTGAGTCCCAGTGGTCAAAGGGCAAAGCAAGGTGTATAGGGAACCAATCTAAAGGCAGGTGGTGTCGTTTTTCTAATGTGAAATCAATATTTACATCAGAATGATAAGGTAAAGTAAAAACAAAAAAGTCTACTGCCAGTTTAAGTAACATTTTCAATGCAGGACTATTTTTTTTCTTTCTGCTTAATTGGAGGCTGTGAACGCTTCCTCCTCCACTTTTTTAGATCTGTGGCGGGAAGCGACGAGCTAACGGACTTGCTTGCCAGTTCAGTGGGATCAACTTGTAACACCGGTTTTGACCTTTTCATGCCATTTGCTGTCAATTTGGGGGTCGTTTAACGCCACATCTCTCCCCTTCCAGTGTGAGCAGCTATGATAAAAACCAAGCTTACCAATCGACCGAGTGGTCCGACGACGAGCAGCCCACTGCGTTCTCCGGTAACGAAAACGGTGGCAACGGGAATTCGTTCGAAGATGACTCCAGCACCGGGAAAGGGGTCCGCGTCCGCGCTCTCTATGATTACGACGGCCAGGAACAGGACGAGCTCACCTTCAAAGCAGGTAATTACCAGCGACCAGATGACACAGGGCAGGGGGATTTTCGTCTGCTGTCATATAATGTGTATATAAAAGGGCCATCGCACATCACACAGGTGTTTAAAAGCTGCCAACCAAATCCAGATTTCTACACTAAAGCTCCCCTCCTTTACGTAGGATAGCAGTGATTAGTCGGTAATGGCCACATGGAAAACAAATTACAGGCACTTGCCACCAATTAACACAAGCTGTTTTGGAAATGGTGCGAAAATAAAAGTGCTTTAAAGCCTCACACACCGGGACGTGACTAACATGTTTTAAAGACAAGCTTTGCACAGAGAAATAACCACTGAAGAAGCCACAGCTGTGCATCTTCATCTTTAACTCCTCCAGATCCTATTTTTAACCACATTTGGTGTTTTTAAATAACCTCAGCGACATCCGGCATCGACTAAATTGATCCTTAAATCCTTTTTATACCTACATAGGAATGAGTTTTTTTTGTTATTCTAGGAAAAAAAAATAAAAAATTAAAGGTGCCTTCTGGAGTTTTCTTGTAAACAACCAAAATGTGTGTTTGCAGAGAGCGTTGCTCACCACCTGTCTTTCAACAGCGTGAAGCCATTGAATTGTATCGCATAACACACGTGTTTGTGCTCAAGGATGTGTGTCCTCTTGTGAACAAACAAATCAGGGACCCATTGATAAAAAACGCTGCATCTTCACGCTACTATCAGTCATCAGCTCCTCCACAGGGTACCTTTAATTTACCTTTACCTTTATTGTGAGGTGAACCTGGGCTGGCACCGCCTGATCAAATCCGATTAATTGAAATCTGCATGGCTTCCATTGAAGGTCATGTCTTCTGTGTTTTTTCTGTGAATTTGGGGTTTTCGTAATAATTAAGTGGCTAATTTGTCGGTATAA
Source organism: Spondyliosoma cantharus (assembly GCA_900302685.1). Taxonomy (NCBI): domain Eukaryota; kingdom Metazoa; phylum Chordata; class Actinopteri; order Spariformes; family Sparidae; genus Spondyliosoma; species Spondyliosoma cantharus. The sequence goes on along the minus strand of OMLP01009562.1, from coordinate 3,220 downwards.
TCCCTGTTTTCACAGGACCGGTGTTACCTGGGGACCTCCAGTAGTTTAGAATAATTAAGGGAGGGTTGCCTGTGATCTTAATCCGATGCAAATCTGCCATGTAAATTCAAATGACCTGCCGTATTTTGCCAAACAGACGCCACGAGATCATTTCAGTCCTGTGCTGCTAATCATCATCTCGGTGATTTGGGGTTGCATCCTTTTCCAGACATCTGTTTTCTGTTGTCACACAACTGAACAATGATGACTTGAGATAGCAGCTCCTAATATGTTGAGCGGCAGTCAGCATCTGTCGCTGTGCGCTCGGCTCCGGTTGCACGGACGCTTTAAAAAGAATCGAGTGACAGAGAAGGTGAGCGGCAACGAAAGGCTGTAGCCACAAAGCGTCTGCTACTGGATCTAAATGAGCTGCTGATGTGTTTATCGTGCCTGTGACACTTGCAAACTTATAATCTTTATGTGGCTGCTGAAGAACAGGTGGTCCGCATCTGAAACGCTGATGATACCTTGACATCATGCAGTTTACTGATAATGTCAGTGAATTATGTTAGAATACGGCCATTGCTTGTCCCGACACGAATCCTCCACATGAAATGCTGACGATGGTGGTCAGTTCTGCGTTAGGGAACGATTTAACATCCCCTGAAAATCTGTTTTTTTCGCTGTTCTCCAGCGGTTTAACGTCTTAGCTTTATGTTTTTTATTCACAGGTGTTCCTCAAGACCCTGTTACATATTAGTTTTTAGTTCACTTGCTTTTGGCCAAAGGGTTGTATGAGATTAACACACCACCCTTGTTGCTAAATATGAGGCTGCAGCCAGTTTAGCTTAGCACAAAGACTGGGAACAAAGGGGACGCAGCTAGCCTGAATCCTTTTTAGGTAACAAAATCTGCCTCGGTAATCAGGCTAATCTGGTATATCTCGTCTGTGAGCTTTAGAGGTGCTGTTACGTGGATGAATTTTCCCCTTTGAACGGAGCCAGGGTATATGTTTCCGGTCTTTAAGCTAAGTTAAACTAATTGGCTGGCTGGCAAGTTTTTCTCCAGAAATGTCAAACAGTTCCTTGACCGGATGACGTAGTCCATAAAATATGAAAAATCCCAAAAAAAAAAAAAAAAATGGTACCAGGGAGACTTTGACTCATGGTCAATCCAATAATAAATATATCAACAAGCACCACAAAAAGTCAGGATGAGCCGAAATGTGGAGAGTGTTATTTACAGGACAGTGTCTCCCTCACAGGTGACGAACTGACCAAGACCGAGGACGAAGACGAGCAGGGCTGGTGTAGAGGTCGCATGGACAGCGGCCAAGAGGGACTGTACCCGGCCAATTACGTCGAGCCCATCTAGTCACGTTACTGAACAAGGACACGCCATTGGAGGCAGCTTGAACTGTCCCGTCCAATCGCACCGCACATAGCCAGAGACTTAAGAGCAACACATCCCTTGCCCAACAGATGCGCCAAGCAGTCTTGCCTAAATAAAAACTTAGTAACCTAAAAGACAATATATCAGTATACTATATTTTATCCAGCATTTGGGGTGGGTGGACTTACACATTTAAGAGCAGGAGCAGCAGTTATTCCAGTATATACACACTCAACTATAACATCACAACAGTGCAGGAACACATTGCTTCTCTGTGTAGCTGTATTTAACGTATAATGCAGCTTATTTAAACTTGCAGTGTACTGCAGTCTGTTCTCTTGTGAAAAATGGGAAGATAATATAATCAGTTACGCCCATTCGACAAAGACGAGCTTCTTTAACCTGCATTGTGTATATACGGTGTGATGCCATTTTTGTGTAGCATTCCTAATGCTGTGTGTGGTCAGTCGTCATTCTTACATCGGGAATGCTGTGTAGTGTTTAAAGTACCACAGACAGTATCCTCTATTTTCTTTTTTTTTTTCTTTTTTTTTTTTTTTTTTTTATTTTTTTTTTTTTTTTTTTTTCCAGCC
>OMLP01009561.1:1544-12439 GCA_900302685.1 Spondyliosoma cantharus | reverse complement strand
AGGATGTCAAAAATATCAGTACTTCATTTTGTTGAATAAAATATCTGCAATTAATAGTATAAAAAGTGCAGCAGCTCTGAAAAAAACAGATCTACAATCAGCTTTTCAACCCAAGGCTGCACAGATCTTAACATTATTACAAATCTGTTTATGTGTTCAATTAGTTGCTTTATTTGAACCAGCACTGTGTGTAAGTTCTTTATTATGTTCAGGACTATTTTCTTTTTGCTGTGGTATCTTTAAAGGTATCTATTATATATTGTTTTGCCTCAGCAGCAGTGATAACTTTGTTTTTGGGTCGTCCATCCGTCCTATTCTTGTGACAACATATCTCAAGAGCGCCTCGAGGGAGTTTCTTCAAATCTGACTCAAGGATGAACTGATTAGAATTCAGTGGTCAGAGGTCAAGGTCACCAAACAACAATTCATATGATAATTATCACAACATTTTACAAATGTTTAATAGGATAAATTGATGACATTATGATGTTTTATCGCCACAGCTCAGGAAGAACAACTTGAAATAAACTGGTGAAACACTGTGAAGATAAGACATGCCGTTATTTTTAGAGCTTGCAGTAAATGATCCTTCTGAATGTGATCTTTCTTCTCTCCGTAGGTAACATTTCGTCTGGAGTTTGAGTTCAGTCATACTGTCTTCCTGGACCACGTCAGGGTGATCCTGGAGGCCGGCAGGTGCGAGCATAAATCTAATGCCTGTATTTTAAAATGATTAACGTCTCAATTCATTCCCTCTTTGCATGGAGAGAGGTCTGTCCTGAGCTGTCCCGTGTCCCTGCTGATGCTAACTATCAAGCAAGACATCCAAAAACAATATCCAAGACGCCAAGATCAGATAAAAAACTGCCACTGGACTTGAGCTGAACGGATAAATCACCCTGCTGCTTGTCCCTCTGTACACTCCAACCTCTGAATATTTGTGTCTCATTCTCTCAACAGCGATGGCGAGGATACGAGCACAGCTGATAATTTCAATGATATCTATTACTCACTGAAATACGAGGCAGACCTTCTCTTCACTAGGTTTGTCCGTTAATTAGTATCTTACCAAATGATGCATGTCAAGGTGATTTTTGAAAGCAGTGAACTTGAAAGTACAAATTGCTGGAAAGTAGTAATCTAATGGCATCTGGAAAATGCTGAATAATATCAGTGTGGGAAAATAAGCTGCAGACACTGAAGCTGGATTTAACAACATGTGCTACAAAGCCCACATAGATGAAAGAGAATTGCTTCGTACTACTTGTTCATGTTTATGGTTTACTTCAAAAGGGACTCAAATCCGACTCGCTATGAGATCAAATCAGAGCTGTCTCTGGAGGAGCGCGGCGTCATCGGCCCTCTTTTCAACCTGACGTTCCAGGTGAGAGCCGAGAGCATCATCAGCATCACCTTCATTTACTGTAGAGGAAAATGCTGGATTGCAAATGATTTACACAGTTTACTTCTCGTCTCTCAGATCCAGAACCTCGGCTACTTTCCAGTAAATAATCTGCAGCTCAACATTGAAATCCCAGAAATGACGAAAAATGGGAACCAGCTCCTTCAGATATCTGACTTCTATATCGACCAGGTGAGTCTCAGGGATTTAAAGTGGGAATATGTAACTTTTTAAAGAATATTTTCTCTTCTTTCTTATTAAAACGTTTCTATTGATATTAAATACAGTCTTTGGGGGCTTTGCTCCGACAGGCTGGTAGCAGAAGCCTTATTATTTGTATTTGTCACCTGTAACCCCACAATGTGTAAGGTTAGTAGCAGTCGTTGTCACAATATAAAATGCTCCTCGACAACAAGTAGGCCTAGTAAGGTAGCTAGCACAACATGCTAACATTTGCAGCTTGTGTTGGAGACTTCACACTGTTCATTCTGTTCCTCTTTGTTTTGCTGTAGTATTTTTGGTTTTCGAGCTCGTTTTATTTATAGCACTGCTGTTACTGCAGCACCGTTCACAATGCAGAACAATCCAAGACTTGACGGGCCTCCAGTGCCCATGAAGGTCGACGCGTTCAGGGTTTTGGTTTCGTCAGAATGTGAAGTTTCTTCTCTACTTGTGCTGTTAGATCAGCTCATCAGCTCATGTTGTTAGTATTGATGCTATTTAAAGCGCTAGTACAAAAATACTTTACTTTGTTTATATTTTCAGTTCATTATTTGGGACCGATCGAGGGAATACGTTATCAGATAATTGACTCCCTCCTTCTCTGCAGACGATAGGCTGAAGCAGACTAACAGGTATTTTCCATCTCTTGTCGTTCCTCAGAGGGACGGTACGCACTGTTTACCACCTCAGCATGTGGCACAAAGCAGGTCGTCGCCTGAGGATCTTTCACGCTTCTCCCGCTTGGTAAAACCTTTATTCTTATTCCCAGTAGAATTTTTATTTCCCTTTTGATAAGTTTGTTCCTGAAGGCTGATGTCTGGTACCCTCACACAGAACCAATCCAACACACTGACTCTGCCGATCCAGTGCAGCGTCAACGTGGCGTCCTACAGAGAAATAACAGCCAGGATATCAGGAGCTCTAAGAATAGATACCTTACACGCAGTGAGTATTAAACTGAATGTCCCACAGCTTTATGATGACGTTGATTTTGCTGTTGGCCTGCTGTGATGACAGCTTCGTACGCTCTCAGCTGGGCGATGTGTTTGTGAGAACTGGCTGCATGTTTTCATTTCCTCTCCAGCTGAAGTTTAAAATCTTGGAACTGGTAACCAGTGCATCGGTGGAGCTCCCGTCCTCCAGCCCCATGTTCTTACACGAAGAGAGGCCGGTCAGACATGTGAGTCAACTACAGTAGATGCTGTAAACTGCCTCTGTCCTGGGTTTGACCTGACTTACATCTGAGCTCAGAACAACATCATCATTTGATCAGATTTAGCCTCTTTCTGATTTTGATCCTCTCCATGTGTGGATCGGTTTGTGTGCTGAAGGAGATAAAAAGAGTCTTTAAAACTTAATTAAATGGACTGAAGGTATAAAACAGTATGATATCTGTAATGTTACAACTCATGTTAAACTAAACAGAAACACATTGTGCTGCAGGGACTACTTTACGAAGATATCAGTGGGCACTGTGAAGCTGAGGCAGTAAAGTTCTATTAGAGCACACGTGCTGTGTGGTGCTGAGGGACCGAAAGGACCAGCGGCACAACATGTTGAAGTCTGGACTCATAAACTTCTCTTTGCTGCCATCTATCGGCCAGTAGAAACAGTCATCTCGTTATTATGAGCACTTATCAGTGGTGGAAGAAATAATCAGATCCCCAGAAAATGCTCCACCACATGGAAGAGTCCTGCGTCCAGATTTAAGTATTAAAGCATCAACAGTGAAAGTGATTGTGCCTGATGCTTTTGGATTAATATCACAGCTGCATTAATGTTACATTTCCCTGCTGTCGATGTTTAAGGCTGAGCTCATTTGAACGTCTTCATGTGCTGTTGGCGAGTTTAATCTACAGCAGCGCCTCATAATCTATAAGATGTTTGTTGCGTCGCTGTCCTGTGAGAACCAAAGCCTGCCGATGCTTTTTCCAGCTGATCCAGCAGCGTTTTTAAGGAGTCGGTTGAGTTTAAGAAGTAGGAGAACGCTTCATCCTTCAGTTTATCACATTCATCTTCACTTTGAGTAACATAGTTAGACTCCACCTCTGGTTCTTACTGACTTCTTTCAGGTGACTTAGTCTCTAAATGTAGATTAGAGTCAAAAGGGAATTTTGATTCTGCAGTGCTGATGAGTCTCCCTGTAAACGTGAATGTTTAGAAAGCTTATCTGATATTTAATTTAATGTTATATTGTAATCTTTGTAAATAAGCCATGATGGGCCTGAGTGTCAGTTATCTCTGGCAGAGTTCATTAATATCACAGCTGCTGTATTGTTCTCAGTTCTGATATTTACATTAGTGCACTCAGTTTACACTCCTGCCAACACGTCATACTGGGGAGCACGTATGGACACTAATAACACTTGTATTGTTGTGTTTTGTTACATAAGGAGTCACCATATTTATGTGGTGTCAGGTGAGAACGTGACAGTGACTGTTCTTGTGGTTCTACCACCTCATAACGCCTGTCAGGATTAAATTCATGAACAGCTTCCTTGCTGACATTCAGCAGTAATCAGGAGGTTATTAAGGGAAAACTACAGGTTGTAGAATATTAACATGCAGAATAAGAGGAATTACTAATATAGATGATAGAAAGCAATTAGTTAGTGGTTAGTATGTGTTCCTTTAGCTAAAGCTTTACCATAAATACATATATTACTGTAGTCTATATGCATTATATTTATTTTTGTGAACACATAAAGCCGACTGAGTTCAGTGTGTATCTCAGAAGGATTAACTAATGAGTCAACTCTCTTCTTATGTCGTCCACAGATAATACTGGAGATCAGGAAGGAGGGAGATTACAGAATCCCCACCTGGATCATCATCGGGAGCACGCTGGGAGGGCTCTTATTGTTAGCCCTGCTCAGCCTCGCTCTATGGAAGGTGAGTCATCGTATATTAACCCTCAGGAAGAAAAGATATTCAATTATTAAAGTGAATTGCAGTAAAACCTCCTGTACATTTGCATTGAGCCGCCTCTGGACTGCTGCTTTTATCTGAAGTAGGTGATATCGTTCTGTTAACAGGCTCATTAACAGGATAATATCTTTATTTTAAACCCAAACTATTGGTCGAGCAGGATTTCAGAGTGGGGTTATGCTGCAGCCTACTGGTAGAGAATAACATCACGTCCTGTAGCAGCCCCACTGAGAAGACTTTTTTTTGTTCTGGACTGAATTTCAAAATCCCTCCGGACTGACTGCAGTGGATTCAGATCACCTGTGTGCAGGGTGGGGGGACGGACTCCTGATTGATGAGTGGAAGCGGTTTAGGGCGTTCCTCTCCCAGCCAATCAGAGAGGTGGGGAATGGCACGCAGGTTGGACTGAATGTCTCCCTGACACACTGCAGACCTCAACCCAGACAGAAACTCCTACATTTTAAGTTTGTATGTAGGTTGGCGCTGGTTTGTAAGCATTTTACTGCCAGTTCTGACACTGTCCAATCTGACAGACGACTATAGAACTTCAGTATAACATCAGTCTTTACACAGCCTGAGGCAGTCATGATTTTTACTTCTTCCTCATGTCCCCAAGAGACTAATTCACTGTGTGACCTTTACACAAAACACACTGCAAAACCACATGAGCACCTTAAACACATGCACATGGCATGTTTTCATTTAAATAATCGATAGCACATCTATATTCTACATGGAAGCTAGAGGCTCAGTCCAGTCAATAAAAGTGCATTAGATTCATGTTCAACACAAGAGCCATCGACTGAAGCACTCAGTTTAACTCCAGGAGACCAGAGAAGATGATAAATGTCAGGAGGCTGGGGGCAAATACAAATTACACATGTAGCTGTTCAGTCAGGCCTTCTGGGATGAATTGTGTGGCACCTTTCACACACGAATGTATTCATGTTTTCTATCGATCTTCAATACGCGGTGAAAAAGGAAAAAAGGTGCTTCACATGACGTGAGTGTGTGACGTCGGTCTACGTGTTGCTTCTGTTTGGCCGTCACAAATCAATCACTAAAAAGAAGGTTTTTGAACAGCTCACATTAGAAGCTGTATCTCCGGCGCGGCGAGGTACTGGAAGGAGGTCCACCGTTACTCTCCTTCCTGTTAGGTCGCACTCGGGGATCGACACTTTCCTGAGATACAGCTGCTGAGTTGTTCAAAAACCTTCTTTTTAGTAACTCTGTGTACACGAACAATGTTCTCAATGCTGGAGTTCGTGTGTAGAGACCCTGGTGATGCTACCAGCAAAGTTTCATGTTGTGTCGAGTCTTCTTAGTGTTTTAAAAATAGATGCTAACATGGTATTTGCCCCTAGCACTGCATTGAAAATGAGTTTGACCTGAAAAAGAAACTACGGTCGATCTTAAAAGTGCCTCTTTCATCATAATCATGCTTTTACACGAAGGTTTGACTCATATACATTCACAAATAAAGCCTAGGTTGCATTTTGGCGAGAGTTTGGCTTTAAGCTGAGCAGAGGTCTGATCAGTTAGTGAGTGAAAACACGGTGCAGCTTTGCCGGTTCTTCGATCAAGGACATTTTAAGGTACGATGTGAAGAATTCTCCATTATTGTTCAAATCCAGAGGAATCTATACGGTACCTGAAGCTCACTGTGGGTTTCATCTTTCACTACTCATTGTTTACAAAACAAACCAACGCACACAGAAAAACAACAACAACAAACAAAAACAACAACGAGGAAGACAAAATGGTCAACGACGGTCAGAACACACAGATGATGATAAACAAAGTATGGTAAAGAGAAGAGGGAGAGTAGAAGTGAAGTGTTTCGATCTGTGTGAGTGGCAGTGACATGTAGTGTGTGTTTGGTTTCTGAGTGGTGGGGAGGGTAAAAGAGAAAGCATTGTATATAAATATATACATATTTGGGCTGTAATCAAAATATTGAAGCACAGTTACATGTTTGTCCATGTGATTAATGTACCTTAAAGGGATATCTTTCAAAATAATGTGTTTTCTTCATGCAAATGTAGGTTTATTATTTTTGCAACAATACAAAACTGACAAATAGTGTCCTGAATATTCTCCAGAATAACCTCAAAGGTACATTCCTCAGTAACACTGACACAATCAAGTGTCCAACCTACGCTGATAGAGTTAACTGAACATTATTAATCGGTGTAAACTATCCAGCCTGTCTGCCTTTGGGGAGGGGAGGACGACTGTCTGCATCAGCTGTGTGCTCGGCCAGTCACTGGTATTTGAGACTCCGCTGGGCTGGTAACTCAGTTCCCATCGCCAGTCAATGCAAATAGCTTTGTTCTTGTGGAGAGAACATCTGGCAGAGCTGTGAAGCTCAACCTGTCATTCAAAAGACCCTTTTGTTTGTCCACTTCTGCTCCGAGAGGTTTGTTTCTGCTGCGTCACTTCCTGATTCCTGCAGTTAGAGTTACTACAGTTATTCACTGTGGTTATTTAATTAGCACTGCATTAGTAGGACAGCGGGGAGAGAGATATGTATGTGACTGGGTGAGTGTGTGATGCAGCTGTGTGTGTCTCAGGAAACAAAACACAGTAATTGGTCTGTATTTAATTGGGATAGTGACTTGTGTCAAGCCTCCCAGCATGCAAAGCGATGGGGGCGGTGGACCTCTGCAGCCCGACATAGAGGAGAGTGTTTCACTGACTCTGCTCCAGGACGAGTGAACTGGTTGACAGACAGGAAAATAATCATCTTTGCTACCCAGAATGCATTGTGAGCAGATATCTGTGTTAGCAGATTTTAAATTGTAGTTTCCCCTTCAGTGACGTGCATTCTGTGGATTGTTTTATTTAGTATAAGTTGTGAGTTGTGTTGGTTTTCATAGAGTTTTTACTGATTTGTAACCAGAAGTCGTGGAGGCAGAGACATTTTGTGATTGGAGGGGTTATGAGGATGTCTGTCAGGGATATAGTTTTATAAGGTTTTAAGATCATTATTATTATTATTTATTTTTCGAGAGATGAACTAGAGATGGTTGTAGTGTGTTGTTGGTTATGTTCATTTTAGATTTGACTGGATTTGAACTGTTGGTGGAGGAACTGCTCCCTCTCACCTCCAGGTGAGTGTGTTGCATAATATAAATTGGTTGTTCTGGAACAGGTGGTGCAGGTGATTCTCTTTTGTTGCCATGATGAAAAGTGAATGTCGGTGTTGCCAAATCAGGCTGGAGCCAGTGATGACTTGGTGCTTTCCAGCAGGCTGCCAGAGTTGAGGACAAAGTGATGTTCTTGTAGTTCTGTTTCTTGGCTGATTGTTGAAGGAAGGGGAGGTCAGCAGGTGAAGTGCTTTTACACTGATTTTCTTCTAAAACTGAACATTGGAAAAGGTAAAGAAAGTTTGTCAGTACTTCCAGAAAGTAATCTCTGAACCCTCTCGGCAAATGAAGACGTTAGAAGACAGAAGATTACCTCGCTGTTTTGATTGAGAGATCCCGAGCAGCAGAAAACACACACCGTGCATTCAGGATTAGATTATTTTAGCCCCAGGTCCACAGTGAGCTTCTTTGCACAGTCTTAAATTGTGAGTTGCAGGATGTTTCTCTGGTCTAACTCCTCTCTGTGCTTCACTGCTCTCCCTCCCAGCTCGGCTTCTTCCGGAGGCAGAAGCGGAGAGACGAGGACGAGCAGGAGGCAAACGGGAAAGTGGCAGAAGAGCGGTAACGCAGGCTGAGGGCCCCCAGCAGACACCTTTTCCACAGGGGACCCGACACTCAGGGACCAACCCACCTTCCCCTGCTCCCCAACGCCACAGTGGCACCACGAAGACAGCTCCGCATGAAGCAAGGCTTGTTCAGTGCACTGGATCTGTCCCACGCCACCACCCCTGACCCCCAAGAGTCAGCACTGTCACACTCACTTAGCATTCCTGCACTGTTGCGGCATCAGGGCCTCCTTTGTCCATGTATCCCACCGCCCTCCGTGTCGCATATTCACAGATCTTTGAGCTCTCGTTTTCTCGGCTTCAGGCTGGAGCTCCGGTGCTTTTTCTGGCCATTTGAGAGGAAGAATAGTGCGAGTTTGAATCGATCTGTTCCCAGAATTCAAGGCCACAATTTGCCCACGAGGCGAGTGTTAGCCAGCCACTCTTCTGTCTCCTCCTGATGTATATTTATTTAACTCTTATGGTAAATTTTGAAATACATGAAAAACCTCAAGGGTGACTTTCCACCCGAAAGCTACAGCAAATGTAAAGTTACTATAGTGTATATTGAATTCGATGTTTAAAAGATTTTATCTGCAACATGTTCAGCTCACATGCATAATAATTTATGAAGACATAAAACTGATCCAAAGTCGCCAGAGTACCGAGAAGATTCACGACGTCTAGCTTGCAGACTTCTCCTGATCGTTTTCTAAAGAGAAGAATCTTCTAAACCTGCATCCGCTCATATCTTTGATAATATTTTCATCCTGGAAAACACGCAGGATGATCTTTAAACATTTGATGCACTTTTACTTTGTACAAAATTAACTTGAATTTTGTAAATAGTCCAGTACCTTTTTATATCCTTTCAAATATTCTAAAGGTTTTCAGTATTTTCCACATTGCCTGTGGCATTACTTTGTAACTTAAGCAACGAGGCAGATGAAACAAGTGAGCTTTGTGTTACTGAACTTGTTACGAGACGTCGCATGCTCTTTAACATGCACTGTGTCCGAGCAGAAGAATGTGCATCAAATACTGCAGGCAGCAGGGAAATCATCAGAGAACTTCTAATCTAAATGGTAATGAGAAGCCGTGTGGAAGTGCACATTACTGACAGTATGTCAGCACCTCCTGGTGTGTGTCCTGTTTGATGAGGTGTGAAGAGCTGTTAATACGCCTACAAATAAAGTTTTGTATATGTCTGAGTGTCTTCTTAATGAGTACATGTTCATGTTTTGGTGCGAGTCGGCTGGTTTGGAGATGTTGGACGTTGACGGCAGGTGAGTCGAGGCTGGCGGGACTCTGGCCCTCCTGTTGACCTGCCATCACATCCATCAGCCTCTGCAGCCTTTACAGCATCGACGGCCCAGGGAGCTGTAAAATCTGTAAATCACTCGTGTGATGCTACCCAGCCAAGCAAATCACCTCTGTGTACTGCGTTAGGCACTGAGATGCATACACAAGCAGGAGAGGAGGTGAGATGAGAGGAACAGTCAGAGGAAATACACAGCAAAAGAATAAAATCAGTGGCAGTGTGAAGCGCAGCTACGAGACGAGGTTGTGAGCGAATGCACCCAGTCTAATCTTTACTGAGGGAGCAGGAAGTAGAAGAGATAAAGACTGTACGCCACTGAATCGTTACAAAGGTTTCTTTAACTCCACCTCATTGTTTTTTTCTCTTCACCTGTTAGTCTGTGATGTAACCACCTACTCACCAGAGACAAGTCCTCCTTTTCTCTAATTTACTCGATGGCACTCGGCTTTTGGTCCATTATATTGGAGAGAAGGCTGACGTCTTGACACTAGAGTTGTGGAGAGGAGCGCTGCAGGAAGACCAGAGGGCAGCCATCTTTAGACTGCAGAGGCTCAGTTTGGCCAAAGGGTTAGAAAACCTGTTATCCAGCTGACAGTGTTTTTCAGTCTTTGGGGATAATAATGACACCCTAAAAACAACACTGACTGCTTTTCGTCGACCTTTTATTTTTCAAACGTTGCTGATTAATTATCCTTTAGACAAACGAAGAGAGAGCCACAAAGTTCTGAGCCGAAAAGACGAAACTCTTACTGAGAGATGAGAGGATCCATCTGTGCACGGTTGGAGACACGTTTGATCGACGTGCTGAACCACTAATACTCAGTTTCCATCCCAAATGAAGAACGCAAAAACAGGAGGTGCTTAACAACACAGTGCCAAACTCTGACCCACTTACCTGAAGCATCAGAACCAAACTGCATCAGGCAGATTCACCAGTAGGAGGCACTGTTCCTCTTAATTCTCTCTGAGTGCAAACCACAGATCAGTTGGCAGTTTGATTATCCATCTGTCTAATTACCAAAAATGAAAGGGGGTGACAATATTTGTTATTGGAGTCACGCAGAGCCCATTTTTTATTGAAAGAAATGTTTTGAGAGAACAAAAAAAAAGATTTCTGATCAATGATTTTTGTGGATGGACTTCTCCGACACCAGAACACGAACATGTGAATAAAGAACTGAAGTGAACCTCTCGTCCTCAATGCATTATTTTCAACAACGCAAACAAAAAATTTCCCTTGAAGCACAAAGATGATTGTGTAGCTGCTTGCCGTGTGTGTGTGTGTGTGTGTGTGTGTGTGTGTGTGTGTGTGAGAGAGATATGACTGA
>OMLP01009560.1:10281-21321 GCA_900302685.1 Spondyliosoma cantharus | reverse complement strand
GGATGTGGTTTTTTTTTTTTTTTTTTTTTGTGCTTTACACCGCTTTTTTAGATAAGAGTATGGCTTCCAGATGTCACTTCGCTGTCTGGCGGGGACGGCTTCGGATTTCTAAACTTGGCAGACTGTGTGGAAGCGACGGGGAGAGATGGAGAAAAGTCGAGATGCTCATTCTGGCTCCGTCCAGTCGACTGTTTAACTTGAGTGAAGCCGCATCATGTAGGTCACAACTCTCGACGAAGGCTTCCTCTCACTGCGACGCTCCCCGGGCCTGGCATCAGCTGCTTATGTCATATTAATTTCATATGGACTGGTAGATGGGCAGCCTTTGATGTACTTTATATTGATTTTTTGTGTGTCACTTATATTTAATCCGGTTGACTGACTTGTCTGTGTGTGAGGGGACTGATACCATGAAGATAAGGGTGTCAGATCAGTCGGGTGCCATGCTTTATTTCCCCCTCGACATATCCGACGAAGTTTTTCGCATCTCATCGCGGCGCCGCGGTGACAGCCCGACAGGAAGGGGTCCGGCCCGACACACTGCAACGATAGACAGCTCACGCTGACAACAACGCCACCGTTGCTCACGCTGACAAGAGCCCATCCTTTCTCATTTCACCGAGAAGAGATGCAGAGAGAAAAGAGAGAGAGAGAGAAAGATGGAGGGAGGTAGAGCGGAGAGGTGGGAAAAAAAAAAAAGAAGAGGGAGGCTGACTGGCATCCAGTCAAGGAGAAAAAAAAGACTGATTTTTGCGCTCCAGACAGTCTGCCACCGCGATGGTAATCCTTCAGTAACACCCCTCTTCTGCTGTGTAGGTAGACTGTCACACTGATAAACACACACATACACAGATTATATAAAGCAAGGCCTGTACATACGTAGGCAACCCGCATGGTAACACGCTGCTCAGTCATAGTTGGCAAAGGAGTCGCTGTCTCACCTCAGCAACAAAAATACAGTTACTAAATTAGCACTGCGCTTGTTAATGTGTCTAAAAGCTCATTTAAAGTTCCCATGAAGTTTTTTTTTTATCACACACATTTTGCTCTACATATCACCGATGTTGTAATTTCCTGGGAACGATACATAAATTTCACTATGACTCATCCTACACTAATTTTGCAGTGGAGTGTTTTTTTTTTCAGGGGGCCGGGCCTCGTGAGTTACTGTACGAAAACACACGTTTACGGCTACACGTGGCTTCCTTTAGGGAGGTAGAAGTCGTGTTCTGCTGACTCGGTCCAACAGTGCCAGGAGCCAAACGGGTAGGAAACCACCCCAGTACCGTATCCACTGTCATCATACTGGCTGATCCGTCTGTGTTCACCGGGAGCTGCCAGTGCGGAACCACTAAACTTCTGATCCCAAACATTTCTGTACTTATATCTCGACTCAGTAATTTTGGGTACGTTTTAATCCACAGGGACAGTGGAAAGTCACTTTCACTAGGCTCCAGTCGAAGTAATACCTGGCTGATAGGAACAACTTCTCCTGCTGCCTGTCAGAGTCACGTACAAACTATACCTCTATAAACTGACAGGAAGTAGATACTCACGATGGCTCGCGTGTGTGTGTGTGGGCTTTTTCAGCTGACAAAACACCACGTACCGTATGAAGCGTTTGAGATTTGATCACAGTACAGACTATGATGAGGAAAGCAGCGAAGGACTGAGGAAGAAAATAAAGTCCTCTGGCGCCAGGCATCAGCCAGGTACTGAAAGAGAAAGACTGTTACTATTGGCAACGTTTGTCAGTGTCACTGACCGCCGGAAAAGTGATTCACATCTGTCTAGGCCTCCGTTTGAGAGTGCCTCACATTTTTAAACCCACAGGATGCTGTTGTATTAAGATTCTGTGCGAATTATCAGTATGATACCGGCCTTAGGACTGGATTGAAAAGGAAGTCGGACATAACGCAGATCACTAAGCTTAGTTCTGTGGCGTGGGGTGTTATTGACTACCGTAAACACCAATCAATATCTGCAACAAGTCCTTCTTTGGCTGACTGTGCACAGTAACATGTGCTGTGCTTAAACAATAAACACCCCGACATCAAATTCCAAATCTATCTATCTTTCACCTCGCAGGAGAACTTGACAAAAAATAGAAGTGGAGGTGTTAAACGCGATCAGTCGAGGTGCTAAAAGATAAAACTTGACCGAAACTTCAGTATTCACACTCGACGTATTCAAGTCTGCAAATGTTTTCTCACCAGTTCACAGTCAGTGCGTTTACATGCAAAGCTTAGTCGGATTACAGCCGTAGCTCGACTCTGCTACTCAATCGGACAACTGCAATTGTCCGAGTATACATGCCGGTGAGAAAATCGAATTATCGGGGTGAAGCATGTCGAAAGATGGCGTACGAAGAGCGAGACGAAGCTACAGCTTTGTACATTTCGTTTATGGTGCACATGATAATTACACAAACTAGATGCACAATGGCGCTCTTGCTTGCGGTGATTTCGGAGGAAAGATTGTTTTCGATTTCCGGCAACAACACGACTAATCGTCTCCTTCTACTTCCGGCTCATGACCCCGGGGAAAAAATCTCGAGCCTGCGCAGAACGCAAAATCCGATCCGATCTGATGTAACGTTTACATGCACGAGTAAAGCGACTATCAATCGAATAATCTAACTGTCTTAATTCGACTACAGAAATCCGATCCGGTCCGATCTTAGTCAGACTAAGGTGTATACCGATCACAGTCGGACTAACCCAGTAACTCGGTTTTCTTGAGTGTCATATAAACGCACTGACTGAAATGACATCAGCAGAGACTGAATATCGACTCCACTGTTGTGTTTAAACGTCGTGCACAGTGATGCTGGGACGGTCAGCAGCGCAACCCTTCGACGTCCTCAGACGTCTCAGCGTTGGCCAGCGTAGAGCCTTTCTGCAAACTGGGTTGTTTTCACCCATGTTGTAAAATCACAAGACGTATGCCTCCTGTGTGCAGGAAATTATGTCCCTCCGGTGAAAACCTGCCACAGTCATGACGGATTTCACACAACACTGAAAAGCAATCAGCCATTTGTTGTGTTTGAAACGTGGGTGTGTGGCTCTTTGAGACTGATGTGATTAAGTGCTGCACAAATAAGTTCGACTTGACTTTCCTTGTTGGGGGGGTTGGACCTGTTAATCCAATTTTAGATGTGAGCTTACATCTCTGATTACTTCTCGACTGACTGTGAGCCTGTTTTTGCAGATCAAAATGCCAAAGTTTCTCTGTGTTTCAGTGTTGTCTGAGATCTTTTTTTTTTTTTAAAAATGCTCGATTTAGTCATCAGAATCAGCTGAATTTATAAATCACATATTCAACAACCAGTCCAGCCTGTGTTACACAGCTGGGGCGTAATTGCTCATCCATTAAGGGAAGAAGCATAACTGCTGGAGGTACTTTTGCGGCTGTACAAATGAACCAAAGAGGAAGCAGTTAAAGGATTCATCAGAATAAAATGCAAAATATATAAGCGATTAATGAGTGGTATTTTTTTCTGTGTAAAGCACACGTAGGACATCACAGCGCAGACGAACCCAGAGCACTCAGTATGTATTAACGTGACATCCTCTGGCTGATGTGCGTTGGATTAGATCGGAGTGGATTAGAGGAATGTGGAGGCAGGTTGGTGAGAACAGATCACCTAGATTGAAGAAGGATTTCTAACACTTCTAAATGAGATATGGGCACGCAGTCAGAGATAAGAAGCTGCGTATGAAAATGGGTCAATTGTTCTGCAGGTTTAGCTTGTGATTAAGAAGATTACGTTCCACCAGTGAACAACAATGGCAAAGTCAGACAGCAGCCCAGTTGTACTTAGCCACTCTGTCAGCCTGGCTGATCCCTATTCTGTCCTTTCACCAGCATCCAGACTTTCATGTTTTGAGCGATGGGACTTAAGTACTGAGGCAGTGCTTGTCAGGCAGAAGATTTTCTGCTGGAACAGAACATAACAAAGCGCAGTATAATTTGTCTCATTCCCAGACCAAAGACTGTTTTGATGAAAGTTTGTGCGGGTATGTTTCTGTTCTGTCCACCCTCCATTTTTCAGAGGAGAGTGATTAGAGCCGGGGCACTTAGGCCAGAGCTAGCGAACTGCTATTGATTGATCAAACCTGGTCGTTCAAGTCCTGGACAAGAGGGAGGGTTCTTCTATTCCTCCCTAATGAAAGGGAGGCAAAGCTCGCTGCCTCCTTTGATCCAGAGGGGATTAAAATAGTGTTGCTTATGGAAGTAGAAAGATCAGGGCTCAGTGTTTCTCTGTCTGATGTACTGCTGGGAAGGATATACAGCCCTGTTCCGAGGAGTCTGAGGCTGGGTTAGTTCATGGTAGGGCCGATTCACCGTGTGTTCAATTAATAAGAACACCTGCCTCCTCCGCCAAGCTTTGATCAGCGGCATCATTACGTACTTTAAGTTTTGTCAGATATGTGCTGTGCCTCCATCTCCCATTTTTTCTGTTTGTTTCCAATTTCCTTCGCGAATCATATCTGTGTTTTGCTGCCGTTACATGTTTCCCCCCGTGAGTGTGTGTGTGTGTGTGTGTGTGTGTGTGTCTACAAACAGTTGTCTTTGTGATGCACCGCGAGCATCTCCGCTGAAGACAGCAGATCTGAGGTTTTTGACAGTCTGCCTGTTTGCAGCAGCGAAAGCAGGTTAGAATCAATAAGATCGTTTTGATATGCACAACGGCGCCTTGGACAGCCATTTGAAGGAAGTCCCGAAAAACACTAATAAACTTGAAGCCGCGCTCTCAATAATTAAAGCTGATTTTCTCTGAGAGAAAATATTTTCGAGGGAGCTGGCGAGGTGGAAGGCTTTGATACAGCCTAGAAGCCTTCATAAAAGTTTTAGATGTAGGGAGAGTAATTGACATTTTTCGCAAGTTGGCAGTCAGAACCACACATACTTTGCCAAGTGGGCCCTCAAATTTGTGCGGTCAGTCTCTCTCTTCTTTTCTCTTGTGTCCACACACACACACACACACTTTGTGTCCGGTGCATTTTCAGTTTGATCTGTTTTATGGATTCTCTCTCACAGCTCAGTTGAAAAAAAAAAAAAAAAAAATTCAATTAATTGAGCCATGCTGTGAAATATCGCTCCGATCAGGATACAGTCGTTTTTCAGAGCGCGGACCGTGCAGTATTCATATCTGCATGATGCATACGGCGCAAAAACATAAACCATCGTAGATCGGTTGATTTATGCACATATCTGCCTGATTAATCTCTGCTGCACACACACACACACACACACACCAGGCACTTTAGGTGATGAAGCGGTCGACCAGGTACTTAAGTTTTCAAGCCTTGGGGCAGTGGAATGTGCTGTGATATGTACAGTGACATGTGGCTCTGCTGTTAACTGAACACTTGTTGTGCTCATGCCCTTTTGAAGCCACGGTTGTTAAAGCCTCCAAGCTGTTCAGAATGGACTGTTTATGCTAAGGCCGGCCACCGGGGGGGGGATGGGTTTGTGTGGCTATTTAACACACACACACACACACACATAGATTCTCCCTGCATGTATGTTCCCACAAAGGGAAGGTGGAGTTGTTAAAGAGACACTGATAGCCGCTGGCAGAAACTGTAGCTCCGTCTGATTGTTCTCTCTAGGTGCGTTGTGCATGAGAGAGCGAAAACACAGCAAGTGGCATGATAGAGAGAGAGAGAGAGAGAGAGAGAGAAGAGACGCTTTCTTCTCCGTTCAGCCTTTCCCTCCAACTAGCTGCTCGTTAGGCTGGAGACCGGGGAGCTGCATGAGGCCTGGTTACTGCGTGCCTACCGGAGAAAAGCCTGACGTTATCGCCGATTTATCAGAAGTCGCTGAACTCGTCACTGCGCGAGCAGGCGTCAACGCATCAATAAATCAGCGATCACTCTGGGCGGTCTTGACTTCTACGGCTTCCTGCCGCCCTGACACACTTTTATATACTCTGTTTTATTCACTTTTTATGTGCCGGGTTGATGTATTTTATCGAGCTAGTTACTACAGAACATAAACTAGGGATTACAACCTTGTGCATAAAAAAAAAATCTGCCCCCAGAGAGAAATGGGAGCAATCTGTTTTTAATATACCCTACTTCTCATTCTCTGCACCGCTTCCACGCCTCACATTTCCGTCACTCAGCCTGCCTGCCTTGTTGCCTGCGAATGTATGCAGAAAACCGAGCAACATTGTTTTTATATCCTATTATCCAGAGGATTTGCCAGGCCCTCTCACCCCTCCAA
The DNA here is from genome assembly GCA_900302685.1 of Spondyliosoma cantharus. Lineage (NCBI taxonomy): Eukaryota > Metazoa > Chordata > Actinopteri > Spariformes > Sparidae > Spondyliosoma > Spondyliosoma cantharus. The sequence continues at coordinate 15,087 of OMLP01009560.1, read as the reverse complement.
TTCCCCCACCTACTTTACCTTTCTACCTGTTAAGACTTCCACTAGCAGATGCTGTTATCTCCCAGGCTTTCAACAGCCTGTCACATCCACTAGCTTCTTGCTTCTTCAAAAGCTGTCTCCCGCTTCCCTTCTGGATGTACTCCCCCTGCGGTTGCCGGTACCTGCTGGGAGGTGCAGCCGGCGATGTCAAACTTTGTGTGGGGGGGGAAGAAGAAAAAGAAAGGGGGAGCCAACGCAAGGGTCAGAGTGATGGAAGGAAGGAGGGAGGGAGCGTTTGAGTGAAAGACTGAGGGGTCCCACTGCAATAAGGTTGTTATTTATTTTTTTTCCTTCTGTTTCCAAAGCTGACTTTATTGATTTTTCTAACCTGAAACACAGCCACGGTAGAACCTTCCATCGTCCTATAGATTGGAATTGATTGCCTTGAGGCTCTCTTGTCCTGTAAATATTTGCAAGGCTTTATTGATTCCATTAGTGGCTGGCTGCTATTTGTGACAATGGTATGGATGGTTGCTGTTCGTAAGACTAAACTAATGCTGGTAGGCCAGCGCTCTTTTTCATGGCACATTAAGGTCTTGTTCCACACATGTACTGTTGTATACGACCTGTCCTTGCATCCATTATGTGGCAAACGGTCGCCCACTAGATTTGTGCGCTGCTTTTGAAAGCAGTTATTCAAGTGGATGATGTACAAGCTCAACGGCGTTCTCATTAGTTCGTGTATTCATCTTCAAAGAAGCCGTCGATACTATTTACTGCCATGTGTGTCTGCGTACAAAGCCATGTGCATGGGGATGGAGCTGACCTGACCTTGGATGTGACCCGACCTGATCTGGAAAGAAAGAAAAGAGAGTGGTGCTTTTAAAAGAGAGCTCTCATAAAGCTCAGACACAATGCTCATATAGGGGCCAGTGATGTATAGACTGTGGGTGTTTCATCTAATCTGAGGAAGCGAGGGGCCAGGAGAGTGCTGCTGCTTAAGAGCACAGGGGAGAGCAGGGTGGCCCACGCACTGCTGCGCTGTTAACCCGCATCTCCTCAAACCCCCTCGCCGCCTCCTGCATATTCTACTGTTGTCTCAGGAACACAAAGACTATTTTCAGGCAGCCAATCCACAGAAGAGTGGGAAACTGCAGCCCTGCATGCCCCTAAAAGCCTTCATGACTTTTTAATCGGTGGCTCAGGGCTCTGCGTCCAGCGGTTAGAGAGTGGACCCCACTGCCAGAGCTCCACTCCGTGGAGGGATCAAATCCCCCCCGCTTGAAACTCGGGCCTGTCAAAGCAGTCAGGCATGGAGGCAGCGGATGGGTGGCATCTGAAGGTGAGAGAGGGAGGGAGCGAGACGGAGTTGGCAGAGGAAAAGAGCAGTTTGCGGTAGAGGAGGGTTGGTAGGAGAGAGCCAGGAGGGAATGTTTGTAAAGGGTGGGAAGAATTCATGTGAAAGTGCTGAGAGGAGGAATAGCCCCGCACCAAAATAGCAATTTCTGAGGTGAGAAAGAGTTTGTTCAGTCGAGTTGTAAGAGAAAAGTGATGTGTGTGTGTGTTTGTGTGTGCGCGCATGGTGAGTTTGGTAGCACAGCATTTGGAAGTGATGGATTGTTACAGCATACCAAACAGAGTGGGAAAGGTGGGTGGTGGATTTTATTGGAGAGCTGGAAAGGTTTTGTGATGAATAATAGTCATGAGTGAATTGGTCATTGTCAGAACCCTCCAGAGCCTATTGAATCAGCAAGGCTAGGGTTTTACAATGAGCTTCAGCCATGAAGATCAGCCTGTTGGGTCGTAATAGATGGAAAGTGAGTTGATGGAGGCAGGAGGTACGATGGATGAGGCGAGCTCTCACCGCTGGAGCGGCATTTGTCTGTGGGGAAATGGGCCACAGGAGAGAGACCTGTGTTCCTCCCACACACTGTGCAGAGATCAGAGAGCAATATGGATGTATTTTGATGATCACGGTACATGCACGTGCACCCACGCACGCACACATTGAGGCGTGGATCAGGAGTAAACATGCCGCGAGAGTAGCACGCTGGCTAATGATGCCCTGTTGACCCATCGCTAATGATCCCCCTCAACTCAGCCAGGAACATGATGGGCTTTGATCTGTCTGTCATTAAGGGACTGTGGAGTACATCCACGTCTCTTTAATCTGATGAGGAATTCAGATATACATCGACTCGCTGGAGACACACACACACACACACACACTTGCAGGCATGTATTTACATATGAATAGTTATACATGTGCATTCACTGTGACGATCCATCTACTGTACGCCTGCGAACATCCGCATTTAGTGTATGTGAAGGTCGAGATGTATGCAGCCTCCTGCAGTGATAAACTCTCACCGACACAGTTGTGATTTTCATCTTTGTATTTCTTTTCTTTCATTGATCTCCCGGAGCCTTATCCTAACCATAACCACTACCTGCCTAGCCACAACTTTAACCTAAACCTAACCTTACCCAGGCGGGGCAATTTATACAATATATATATCGTTATGGTGATATGAGACTATATACAATCTGAGAACTGTTCTACTTAATCTAATACTTGCCTTTACAAATTTGATTATTGCTCAAAGATCTCATTATGCTACTTTTTTAAAATACCAATATTGTGTCTTAATCCAAGCATTTATAAAGTGCTTTTGAGGACAAATATCAAGATGTACAATACACCCTTAAAATACCCTGATTGCGAAATTTCATTATGCAAATACATCTTGAATTTGAAAGCTAAACGTAACCCTAAAGCAGCGTAATGTAACGTCATGCAGAAAGATGCAGCTGTTGAGTCTCAAGAATCAAGTCTTTAATCTATTTAATGTGATTTGCATTTTGTCCCCATTAGGACGGTGAGTCCCCACAGTGTTGTAAAGACATCAATGTCCCCACAGTGTTAGTAACACACGTTTGAAAATACACACATATGTGTTGATTCATGTCACTTCTGGGGACTTTAACTCTGAATTAGGCTGAGTCCAAATGTACCAAAACAATCTTTTTTTCCTCCGTCTTCCTCGGCATCGTTTCAAGAATATTTGCTTCCACACGATCCACTGAAAACGACTCAACACGCTGTAGTTCATATTCCAGGCCTGTAGGTGGCGCTCGAAATTCACCGAAAACGGAGAAGAAGAGACGGAGCATGCGCGTAAAGCTTGTGCGCTGTATACAAAGGAGAAGCCGAACACAAGAAGAAGAAGACCAAAATGTCTAGTGCAAGGAAACCGGAATCGTTTGTGTGGACCGATAATGAGGTCGAACTGCTGCTGAGACTCACACTCGACTGCAAGGAGAGGAAGCTGCAAGAAACACCAACACAAGCACGTAGTCTGCCATTGTTGTTGTTGTTGTTATGAGATGTCACGGGGTTCAGAGGTCGAAGGCTAGAGGTCGAGGGGTGGGGCGATGGCGTCATCGTTTCGGAAAGTATGTGGATTCGCTGTCCACATGAGAAAGGGAGGGCTGCGTTTTTGGATTTTTCCACCCTGAGACCCGGTTTCAAAAAACTGCGTTTTCAAGCGCTGCGTTTGCAGGATTCATGTGGACGGTCGGCCAAAACTTTGCAATACATGTGCGTTTACAGTAAAGAGCGTTTTCGTCTGGATGCCCCCTGGCTGGTCCATCCCCACTAAACTGGTCTTTAGTCTAAAATGTATCGCCCAAAGTAATCTGTCAGAAAACACACACAAACACACTTTAAAAGCACAAAAAGAGGCCACGAATCAGAACGGAGATTACGCATGTCATTTAATCGCTCGGGTAAAAGAGCAGTAATAAATAAAACAGATGATTTATTAATATCCAGAGTTGTAATCCACTGCATTATATGTGTATTAAAGCACATTACTTACCATGAGCATGGTGAGCGTTAAAGTGCTTCTAATAAAATTCTTAAGTGCCTACAGGCATTTCAAAGCAGCAGCAGATCTCTGAGCGCTATCTCCTCAGTGTCTCACTAATGGGACTGATGTAAATATGTTCATTTGTGAATCTTCCCTCCAATTTAGCGCTGCTCATATTGTAGATGAAGATTATCCAGGGATTATGAGGCTGGGGGAAAAAAATGCTATTTGATGTGTATTTATGCACGGCTTATAGATGTAGTAATACGGAATTAGGTCCCATCATGGGTGGAAAATACCAACGTGAAAAAGTGTCACTCCCCCCATCTGGCTCCCTGTCAGATTGTCATTTAGCAATATTCATTTCGAAAAGTGGAATTTTAACAGACGTTTATGATGCAAATCACAGGCTATAACTCTATGTGGTGTGGAGGGCCGCATTAAGCCTTCAAATCACTCATGCCGTTGCTTTGGCGCTGGCTACATTATGCCATATCCGCTTAATCGTTTGCACATATTTCATTGTGTAAATGCAGCTAACAACTGTCGGTGCCTCCGCTTTGTAGGTCCTCAGAGGCGGAGAAAGTTCAGAGAATTACCGACATGTTTTCCTTTTTTGTTCTTTCACTGGTGTGTTCGGAGCGGTGGCGGGAACATTTCAATAACAAAAAAAAATGCTCTGAATACATTAACGTGATGGAAGACGGTGCTTGTATTTAAATTTATATAATTTCTAACGATAACCTCCAGGATATACGTGACATTGTGTGAAGACTAAAATTGCTGTGGTTGTAATTCCTTTTTTTTTTTATGAGGGGCTTTTGCATATGTATTAGACTGTGTCAAAAAATAGAGCTAACCTTGGTTTTTACTTTCACAGATTGTAAAACTTCTATGCAGCTTCCCATAACTGCATTCCCTATGTGAGAGTGAGAGTTGAAGGTTTTAAATACTG
>OMLP01009555.1:4947-16190 GCA_900302685.1 Spondyliosoma cantharus | reverse complement strand
TGGGATCATCAGAAAACCAATCTATAGGGATAATAGATATTTCCTACTGGATGGCTCTTATATAGAATTATTATAAGCACTGACTCACTGAAGGTTATGGAGTGTATCTCCGAGTTTTATTGATCCTCAAACGTTCTGGGCAGGCGGCGGGGCAAACGGCCAAGGACACGACAGCCAAGTCTTCCATCTCCTCATCTCTTGTTCTTCTCCTATATTGCCCTCAGCCGTTTCCTCCCGTCTCTCTATTGTGGAAAAGAGGGAAGAAAAAAAACAACATATCTTCTATTTTTAGTGAGAAGCTCCAGTTCTGCAAAGCACACACACACACACACACACACACACCGGAACAGCACATTTCCTGTCAGGTCAATGCCAGCTCCGAGGAGGCCATGGCCCCCGATACAATACGGTCTTGATTGGGCGCCCGAGTCGACCAATAAGGTTACGACCTTTTTATCCTGATGACATACTTTGTGTAACTCTGAGATGTGTGTCGATCGTTTTTTTTTCCCTCTGGCTAGCTCGTAGTTTTCCGCGAGGGTTGCTGGTAAGGGATCAGGGGTTAATTCCAGGAAAAATGGAAGAATAATCTGCTCCCGTACTTTATAACTCCAATTTTTAATCAATACGTGATCCTCGCTGAATTCCCGGTAATGATTTTCTGTTGGAGTTTTTCTGCTGTTTCACTCCAGTACGTCTGCGCTGGAACTTTCTCTCAAAGTAACGTCTCGTTGTCTGAATGTGTTTTTTTTTTTTTGCTTCATAATGAGAGAGTAAAAACGCTATTTTAACTGTAATTTCTTCCGAGGACTCTTGAAAAGGACTGTGTGTGTTTTCACACTACGTAACGGGGGGAAAAAATGGATACAGTCGTATTAATTGGTGGTGTGAATTTCAGAGCGCAGCAGGTCGACTAAATATGCAGACAAATAAAAATATGTCCATCTGTGCGGTTTCTAAAAGGCGGGAAGGAGTAACGTTCAACAGATGTAAGAGATAATCTCCAAATCGACAATCACTTTTATGTGTGTCGTAGTCAAGACCAGACCAAGACCATATATATGAAAGGAAAATCATAACAAAGCATGTGTCAGTCACTCTCACGCTGACACAGGGCAGGTAGCAGCTGCAGCTGGGAGAAATCTTTACACTACCAATGATTTGAAGTTATTGGCTGTTTTTGAGAGGGTCCTTTTTCACTCTTATCAGTAAAACATGGACAAAAAGCCTGTCAGCGGTGGTCTTGACCGTTGTCGTTCCAAAAAAACGAGTCCACAAAGTCCGAGACCGAGACAAGACCGAGTAAAAATGCCCTCGATTCCAAGACGAGACCAAGAGCCTCAAAAAATGGCCTTCGTTATATGCACTGTGCGCCGTTATAGGAAGTACTTTTTCCGCCGCTACATTTATTTAATAACCTCAGTTAGTAATCACTTTACAGATTCAGTTTAAAAATGCAAAATGTAATCAACTAATTAACTGTAATATATAATTTAAGATTACTCTCCACGGTGAACCATTTCACAATCTATCCATTAATCTACACATGAAGTACAATGAGCCTCATTCACACACACACACACACACGCATCAATAATATGCATTATTTAATAATAACAGCGAGTACAGAGCGGGTGGTTAGAGGCAGATGTCAGTCGGGTCTGCCTGACTCATTGATCCTTTATCTGACCGAGGCGTGTGCAGGTTAGAATCTGTGATCCCAACCGTACTGCAGCTCTGGAATATCAGAAACCGAACTGTTCTCTGTATTCATGGATCCGTGGCGCAGCAGATGGATTTGTCGAGGGGTCTTTTTCTCTCGGTTCTGCTCTTCCGTCAGCTTCATCTCGGATCTATAACATTCTCTAAAAGCGCTCGGTTCGATACCGCGTTGTAGCCGGCGATACCCAACTCACGGCCCACCGACCATTTTCCAATTCACTGCGAAAGTAAACGCAATCACGTTTATATCGATTAGTAAACGTTGAATAATGTGCGTTGGCAGATTTGCCGGCTCAGTTGGGATAAAAAAACAAAAAACAGGCTGTAAGTATCTGAGAGACGGCTGATCTTTGCATGACGGCTGTGCAAAGTGCAGCGGGATCAGCAGACGGAGAGCGAAGGCAAATATTAGATGAAGAGGGACAAAAGTTAGGATTGATCCCATGAATATGTATTTCACACTTAAACATGCTGTCTGTTCTGTCCCTGTTATGTTTGTGTTTTGAGTCGCACCAACGTTTGAGTGATTGTATGACGGAGGAGTTCCAGCTGTGCTTTGATATTCAAGCATTCACAGCCAAAATGCAGTTGCAGCTGTTAAATGCAGCAAAAAAAAATCCGTCAGTCAATCTTTCAAACTAGTTAATTTACGTTGTAAGTTAATGAGTCAGCTCGTTTGAAAGTAAAGAATTACAAAGATGATTTTTGAGCCTTTTCGTCGTGTTTATTTTCTCTGACAAACGTCAGTGTTTGCTTATTAACTGGCCCCTTGGCCCGCTGTCATTTTGACAAAGTGGCCCTGGGCGAAGCAGGTTGAGAATCCTCGCTTTATACTCTACGGCTTTGTGTCACCTTCGTGTTTAAAGTGACAAGCAGCATCGCGTATTAGCAACGAGTGGCGACGGGATCACAGAGGAACAAAGCTTCCCTCCAGACCAACCTTGGGAGGCGAACGTGTTGCCTGGTGATGTGCAGGCAGGGTAGCGCTCCTATTGGTCCACCCCTCCTCTTAAAAAATAAAACAAAACAAACAAATCACCGTCTGATCCAGTAGTTTTACAGGCAGTGTTCTGAAGTGGAGCATCCGACACAATGAGTGCTTTTTTGTTTTTGGATCGCCCCGATTATGTTGCAGTGATGTCATCAGGGTCATCTCAAATTGATAACAGTAATTACGCCGTCACAAACCGCTGGAGCTGGAGTTGGGCGTCTACCGGGCCGCACGGTCAGAACGAAAAGACATTATTTTTTGGGGGGAAATTGAGAATCCAGTGGTCAGAGCTCGACCCATACCAGGAAACAAAAAGTCACAACATGCCAGCCTCTGCCTCTCCCAACATTACAGAAGCGTGGTACTAAATCACACGAGGGTCGCTTTAGGAACCCGTGAAATAGAGTATTGCCAGTGAATACCGTATCTCAGAACAAAGGTCAAATTTCCCTTCACGGTTATGATGATCTATGTTGTTCCAAGTCGTACATGCAGATGAGGAGCAAGTTAATATAGTCAGTGGAAGTTGTGTGTGTAAAATCGGTTTCCTGCCCTCTGGAAGATCTAAGCCTGTGGCCATGACAGTGTGAGTCAGCGCAAAGGTGACACATGTTAAGACGGCGGACACGGGTGAAAGCTCACCTCTCTTGACCCGCCAGAAACCCGTCCACCTCCCTTCCGCAGGATCCCTTTGATTAAGCTGGTTTGAAGGCTGGAAGCACATGGTTAATTCATCCTTCCCACATCATCTTTCATTTATTCACGTCTTGCATGAACATGTCAGGATGACCAGAGGAGAGAAAAGAAAAAAAAGGGGCGCAACTTCCTCTTTCTTCTTTTTCTCGATTGAACCGCCTCATTCACCGGCAGGATTCGTCTGAAAACACAAAATGCATCGTGTTTTTCTCTCCGCCTGACGAGACGCGCACGTTCTTAGATAAATTACCTTTCCTGGCGCACACATGATGCGACTGCACACAGTTGAGATGTGGCTGTTTTGCAGCGTAGCCAGTGTTGAATCGCCCTGACCTGCACATGTGTTGGCTGTTATCCAGCAGGCTTCTGCCTGGACAGCAATTAATGTCATTTGGAGCGAAGAGGGACCTCATGACTCATTACATATGCCTTTTGCTCGGAAAAGCCTCTAAGGGGCCTTCTCCTCTTGTGTGCCAGTGCTGCCACTCGGGGGATGGCACAAGTTGGATAACACTCTAATTATAAAATTCACTATGAAAACTGTCTTCTGCAGTGCTGGCAGGGACGAGATTAAACCTTGTTTTGGCTTTAGTTTATTTGAGCTCCTTGTGCACGGACTCTTTAGTCACTGTATGGATGTGGGTTTTTTAAAAAATGTCTGCATTATTGTCTAACTGCCTGAAATGTAAGTTTTTTAAGCAAGTTTTAAAATTGCTCAATGGCTATTCATTATCTGAGTTACCGCAGAGGGCTCCTTTTGGCAGTGATCTTAAAAATGTCAGGTTACATTTTATTACGTTCTGCAGAAATCTTCTCCAGCGCGAACCAGAGCAGCAAAATATGACTGATTTTGACGCTGACAGCCGTGTATTTTTGACATTTTAGAAAGCATTATCTGACATTATTTCGCCAGCTTAGCTGTCGAGTGCGGCGGGAAGGAGAGATTGAAATACATCATGCATTTGTATGCCATAACCTGTGTCAACCGTCTTCCTGAATGGACAAGGAGGCCCATCTGTGCCTCGCATGGCTGATCCAGGCGGACCTCCCCTCTCGACTACTGTTACCTGTTCACAGTCCTGGCTCAGTGGAGCGCACACTGGCAAATAGCGGGAGAGAAAAAAAGGGGGAGGGAGAGGTGGAGAGGATGAGATAGAGGACGTGATGGCAAGAGAGAGGGGGAATGTTGACAGGAAGAGGGAGGACGAGGGCTGGAGATATGGAGAGAGAGCATAACCAGAGATAGATGGAGGTAGGGGGAGTCAGAGCAGTGTGTCTAATCTCCCCTCAGGGGCGGTGGTGTAAGGACGCCTTCCATGACAGATAAACTCAGCCGACAGCAGGCCCGAAATGACAGACACCCACCAGTGGCGGAGGGTAACTAAGTACATTTACTCAGGTACTGTACTCAAGCACAATTTTTAGTGGTGCAACTTTTTTTTATTTCATGCTCAGTGACAGAAAAACACAAAAAAACCTGCACAGATATAGTTAATAGTTGGGCTTTAACTTGCTTTTACTGCAGAGTATTCCTACACTTTGATAGCGAAGGCAGCGTGTAGCTTCTATAGAGGAGAAAAAGGTCGGTCGGTGGTTGGTGGAGTGGTTTTGTTCGCCGGGGCAAGCTGAGCTGCGAGTGGAAGAGAAAAGAGTGAGTCGAGTAATGTTTGTCCTACTGTGGCAGAGCACAGATGGGGACGGGAGCAGCAGGAGGTGTTGTTTTCATTCTCCTCTTCTCAGTCTCTTCTTCTTTCACTCTGCCGAAGATTGTTTTAGGTCTGAAGGGAGAGAGAGAGAGCGCCGGGCCGGCCGTCTGAACCATCCGTCCCCTGTTTGTTTTACGGTTCGTGACTGAAAGTGCGGCGGAGTCTATGCATGAACAATCTTCCTATCTTCCCTAATTCCTTCAGAGTAGGGCTTGCTCGCTCGACATTAGCGGGGGGAAAATTGCCTCTGAAAGCCTCTTGCAGTTATATGTGTTTTTGTCAGGCTGCGCCGCTCTTTGTCTCCGTTTCTGCGGCTTAGTCTTCAGAAATAAAAGCAAGCATTGGCCAGACTGCGAAGGCACGCTTGAAGGAAGGCCTCAAGAAGAAAAGTGTGAGTTTTGTATCGAAAAGGAAACACATTCCGCGTCAGGGTTAGCGACGTCTGTCACGAACATCAGAATTGACATCTTGGCGTGCCTGCGCTCGTCTCCGGCTTTTTTTCAGAGGCAGCCTCCAGCATGGAGTCGATGAATTCTGGAGACTTTACCAGCAGTCAAGGTGGCGGATGCTGATTACGTGGGCTTGCTTGCTTGCTTGTGTGTGTGTGTGTGTGTGTCCATTTGACGCAGCAATGAGTCTCCTCCTTTCTTGTTCGGGAGCGGCGACACGGGCCGACCTGGGACAGACCTTGAGAGTCACTGTGACATTTAAAAACAACCTCCCACTGTCTCGCAAAGGCAGGCAATATATTTGTCACCTTCTCTGGCTCTCTATTCCCTTTGCCCTCTGCAAACCTCTATGTAGTTATCTCCGGAGAGAAAAAAAGATAAAGATATATATGTGCCAACACACCTATCTGTATCTATATTTCTCTCCGTGACACATTCATGCTGTTACTACGCGTGGGGGGGAAAACGCACGCGCACGCAACATTTGGCATCGCTCACGTCTTTTTTTTCCGCGCGCGCCGCCGTTACACTTATCATCGAGCATCACTCTCTTCCCACCCAAAGAATAGCCGGATGAAAGCGTCGTCTTCTTTGATCGCGCACTCCGACATGCTTACAACAGGCGACGGCGCATCAGCATGCGCGCGAGGCTGCCGACATGCAAGGAAGGCATCGCCGTAGTCAATCATTTGGACCGCCTGATTAACATTAATGGCGTTTTCTCGGCATTACGTTGGCATCTCCTCGCATTCCAATCACCTAGATTTCATGCCTCCTCTCTGCAGGCGGCCCTGTTAATTGTGCGAGAGGAGAGCAGCAATGAGTGCTATCTGCTAAGCCTTTGATATGCACTTATCTTTTAGCAGTTTCGTATTATGGAAAAGAAAATTGCCTTTAAAAAAAAAGAACGACTGGTGCTTTATTACTTTTGGGCCAATTAATTTAATGAAAAATAATGCTTTTTCGAAATAGCAAGGAAAAAATAATTATGGAATAATTGACGAGGAAGGACGAGCGTGCAGGGCGGATGTTAGTAGACGAGAATGGAAATGTATTATCCTTTTCTTTTTTTTGAGAGGGAGGTTGATAAACAGCTCCTGATGATCGTTTTTCCAGACAGACCTCATGGTTAGAACACATCCACAAGTACAGGGGAGACTCAGTTAGACGACAGCTTGCCCTGAAAGTGTCCAAAGCGTTCAAGAAGTAGGGCACTCGCCTCAATGTTTCTTCAAGTCGGAGAGACATGCCGACCTAGATTTCCTCCTGTTTATTCAGCCATTTTAGGTGCTGGCTATTCACGTCTCCATTTCAGTGCTCCCCTTTCAGTGTCTGCGTAGTTTCTACTCTCGATCACGAGCTTCTTTTGTCCGCGTGTTTGTACATCCTCGCTGGTTTCCCTCCTCCCCTGCGCCCTCCGTCCATATCACCTCTCAGTCTGAAAAACATACATAAAAGTTGCTCTAAATGGTGGTGACACATTTAGACAGCTGCTGAGATACCCCACGCTGCTTAGCAGCGTGTGGTCTGATAGCTTGACTTATCTCGAAAAACCCTGGTGTAACGTGCTCTAAAATGTAGCTTTTTTCCAGTGAAAACAATCATTTCATGTCATTGTTACGATCCTACGTGCATCCACCCCGATAACTCCGCACAGTTTTGCTCTGTAACGCGCTTTAAAGCCTGACAATCGGTCAAACGGTCGCTTTGAAAATGTTTTTAATCAGTCATCAGAGCTCATCATCTTTTTATGCATTCCAGGGAGTTTGATGCGGTTCCGGTTGATTTAACACAGCTCTAATGCGCCGGATGCGGTCATGAATTGGAAATGAATAAATGCAAAGCGAGACCTGGACTGTTGACCAGTATCAAGCTGACTTGACAGCCAGGCACACAGAGATAGCATATGCTGCCCAGTGTGGCTTCTGAGCCATCGCCACAGGACTGTTTTCACTCTGCTGCATTACGCCCATTCAGGTATTCCTTCATACAAAGATCTTACCTTATATCTGCCCGAGGTCGCAGCGGGTAAAGGATAGTACTCGCCCTGCAAAAAAAAAATGCAATTGATATGACAATATGACATGGTGAGACTGTATTGCACAGCAGAGCTCATATACAGTCGTTTACATGCACAAAATATTGTGATTTTTTTGTTGCCCTTGTTCCCGAAAATGTCAACTCTCCTCCTAAGTTGTTTACATGGCTAATGAAAATGAATATTCCATTAATATTCCCAATTAGCATGTGGCGTGCACACTCCACTCAGCTAACGCAGCGTCCCTCTCTCACTCATTTAACAACCATTTTAAAATTGTTGCGATATTTGTGCATGTCTATAAATCTGTTGATATCCAAGACTTGTTTCTCCTTCCAGACAGAAATCTGGGCTTTTTCTTTTGTAGATGCACGTCTACCCCAGGCGTACAAAGGTGACCGTAAACAGACAAGAAGTCGTGTTTCACAACGCCCCTAAAACATGAATAATAAATACCACATTGCCACAGTAGAGCGCCATCACTCTAAATTTAAACTTCCCATCACTGCTTAACCGGGATTGAAGCTCACCAGACCTCTAACAGCCAACCAGTAGGACAACCAAACAATGCAGATGGAATCATAATCTCGAATTTTGTTGGAGAAGAATAATAGATTTTTTATTAGGATCCACATCAAATTGTACTCGCTCATAGATACGAGCCACCCAAATACTTTTCTGGATCCACGTTCTGGGATCGGGAGCCGTCCTCCATCCAAGCTTCGTGGAAATCTGTTCAGTAGTTTTTCGCTGACAAACCAAAGAATGAACACAAGTCAAAACGTAACTGCCTGCGATCGAGGTAACACGGCCTAATTCAGAATATCTGTTTACATGACCGGTGTCAAATTCTGATTATTACCATACGCATAAAGGAAGTCAATGTTTGAGCAGCGTTTGCTGTTTTACCCTCTTTGCTGTTTTACCCTCTTTGCTGTTTTACCCTTTCAACCCTCTGGGTCATGGTGTAATGAATGTGGCAGAAAGAAAGAAAATGTTACGCAACACACATTTCTATTCACTTTTTCAATTCGTATCTGATCTTTCTAGTGAAATATCCGATAAGTTGACCGCTTCGCAACCCGAGAAGATATTTAAATTAATCCATCTGAAGCATGTGAAACGTGACACTGATCTTTAATAATTCAATATGTTTCAAGCTTATTAAAGAACATAAAATGGAATAACTCAAGGAAAGTACATTTACCTTAAACCATGTGCTTTATTTCCATCACATATGAGAGCCGACAAATGGTCGACGATTTAAACGTCTCGTGTTTATGTCGCCGACGCTGGTTTTTTTGTTTTGTGCAAATTTCAAAAAGCGCCACACATATATCTCCATTATAAGTATGTTTATAGCCACTTTATCTTCTTACCAAATCATAATCTCCCCCCGAGTTGAATCAATTACTGCGCAAATGGTGCGAATTTAAACAGCTGCAAAATGGTGTCTTCGGTGCTTAGTGGGAGGGAGCGACCCACGAATTGATATTATCACAGAGAGACTTGGCGGATTTGAAACTAAATGAATCTCAAATCAAAATAAAATGAACCTCCTCTTCAGAAGACTATCAAAAGACAGAGAGAAATGGAGAAAAAAAAAAAAAAAAGAAGAAGAAGAAAAAGAAAACGAGTGCGGTCGGGTCCGGGGTGCCTAATGCACTCTATTCTCAGTTAATCATTTCTCTGCAGCTCCCTCTCTCTACGCATCACCTCATAGCCTCTCTTTTCTTTCTACACCTCCCCTTTCATCCTGTGAGTCTTCTCTCTCTCTCTCTCTCTTTTCATTCCTTTCCCCCCCCTCCACCTTCACTCTCCGACACCTCAGCAGGGCGAGGTGGCGGGGTGAGTCTTGATCCCAGACAGGTTCCCAGGCAACAGACCACCTACCTTCTCTGCTGCCAGCATGTTTCAGGGCGATCCAACAAGCTCTGGCACCAATTTTAACAAATACCCCCGAACACCAACCCCCCTTTGGCAGAGAACAGAGAAGGCCCCCTTTTTTTTTTTTTTTTTTGCCTCATCATCGGCTGTGATTTAGGGAACGAGCACCCCTCCCCTTCTTTTACTTCACTTCGCCCTCCGTTATGCGGCTCTGACACAGCCAGCGAGGGATCAGAACACCGTCGACTGTAGATGCCAGCCATTAGCATTAGCATTTTAACACCTGTTCCCGGGCATGTGGGTGTTAGCACTTCTAATTTTAATGCAGCGAGCGGAGACTACGACAAACAAGAGCTGTGACAAAAAAGTGTGCGTGCGTGTGTGTGTGTGTGTGTTCACGTGCACTTTTGTGTGTTTACATTCATCAGCCCGTCTGTTTGTGCCTGGAAGTGCGTGCCCGGAATAGTATGTTTATATAAACAGATGGATGAGAATCTGCGTCTCTTGCGTCTGTCTCTTTTTTTTTTTCCCTCACTCACTGCTGTCCGAGCCTTTGCTCGCTGCTCGACAGACGACTCTGTCCATTTCATCGGAGCGACTCTCGGTGGCACGGCCTCCCCTCCCCTCGCTCAGAATGTACACATCTTCCTCCAGTAATTGCCATCGTTTTTTTTGGTTAATTGGGATGATGTGCAGCTATCTGAAAAAAACAACAGTCGAGGGTTTTTTTTTTTTTTTCCCCTCTCCGCTTCTCTTTTCTTTCTCCCCGTGTGGTTTGGCTTTGCATATTACCCCAGACACGATGGGGAGAGCGTGCAAAATACAGAGGGCAGCTCTTCAAACAAGCTGAAATCTTTTGTGCGTCTATTCAAATAATTTCAACCCGTGACTCTTTACCGAGCAGCTGCAGCGATGCGTGTGATTGTGACTGAAGGTATTCTCTTTGGAAAAAACGCACTGAAAGGTCACAGATAAAGTCTCTTTGTTGTTTTGGGTGGGTTTTTTTTTTGAGGAGTACTTTATTTTTTTTTTAACCTTTTTTGTTTTCGGAAACAGCAGGTAGGCTTTTTGCAAAATACAGATAGGAGTAAGTTGTTCATTTCAGAAAAAAAAAAGATGAGGATCGGAGAGAATGTGGGATGAATCGTGTCCCTGCTTGATTTATTGTGCACTGGTCTCATTCTGGGGCTACCGAATAGAAAG
The DNA here is from genome assembly GCA_900302685.1 of Spondyliosoma cantharus. NCBI lineage: Eukaryota > Metazoa > Chordata > Actinopteri > Spariformes > Sparidae > Spondyliosoma > Spondyliosoma cantharus. Next base: position 5,498 of record OMLP01009555.1, on the reverse strand, counting down.
TGCTCGAATTCAGCAGCACATTAAATTAAATATCTGCCGAACAGATTCTAATTTGATCACCAAGCTGTTTCAATTTCATTAGCCTAGTCCCTAATGGACTTTCACAGCGTATTATTCCATCTAGCACAAATCCCATTCATTGGCTCCTTCTTTTTTTTTTCTAAATGAGCCCCCTGGTGCACGGGGGAGCATGTGGCCCAACACGGTGTAGTGTGAGGTCACGCCAAAACCTGCTTTTTTTCTTTAATGGAATGCTGGTGCAGAGCTGCAGCGGGTAAATGAAATCAAAATCTGAATCCACACTGATTAAATGCAATCAAACTAAAGATTTAAGCCCAGCACCTTCCTAACAGCTGTTGCAAAAATCAGTCGAAGCAGATTATTAATACGATCAAAGAGTGTGTGTGTGTGTGCGTGTGTGCGTGTGTGTGTGTGCAGGTGACTGAGGCCCTTTGACTTTGCATATGGCCTGATTGCATGTTGTTACTGGCCGGCGCGCTGTGCTTTGTAATGGTGCACATATAGCATAGCAGCAGGTCAGACGCATGGAA